>JAXGGA010002668.1:7500-117004 GCA_038373865.1 Uloborus plumipes
TTTTCATCTGTATGGCTTGTCAACCACCATCTGAGTTCGAGACTGGCTCTTGTCTGGGGAAAAGAGCCAATGGGAATACAGGACGGTCTCTCTCCAGAAAGAATATTGCAAGTCATCTTCTTTTTCTCCCCCGTTTTTTGCGGAGTTGCTAAGATGGAAGGTGTTGGTGTTGTGTGCGCTCTCTCCCCCCTCGAAAATTTAAGATGTGTTTGGAAGAGGCGAAAGAGAAAACTTCTGCGATAGAAATATAAAATAATTTCAACTACATCGAAAACGTGATCTTCTATTTACTCAAGACCATATTATTCTTTTGTGCTCCAGAATGAATCCTGGATGTAGCTGGATTCAAAAATTAGGACTTCAGTTATTAATATCCGATAGGCCTAATCTTGGCCACGAGGAACTCTATAGAAAAATTATTAATTATGAACTATCGAACTGATATAGCCAACTGCATCATACTGGAGATCATCTGTAAAGCATTCTGTTTCTTCATTTAAATTCATTTTGTGTGAGATGTGAATAAACTAGTGCGGTAAGTCAAAAACTTTGTTTCATCATTATTGGTTTTATTCATGCATCACCCTTAGCATGTTTTTACACAACGCATAATGTTTAAATGTTTTCATTCATTTCTTTTATCTTTTCAATACCACCGCAACACATACTAATAAAATTATATGATTTACGCCCTTGGTCTTTCATAGATGGCGCCTCCTGCAAAAAAAATTTCCATTTAAAGTATTATTTTTCTCCCTTGTTGAGATCGAGTAACGTATAGTGGTTAGCGACTCCTGCTGTAGTCGCAAGGGACCCGCGTTCGAATCCCGCGGAGTGAATATATTAAATTCAAAGTAATTAAATAATAAATAGTTAAATTAAATAAATAAAGTAATTAAATAATTAAAAACAAGATGGCGACGATCATGGATCAAAAATGGTGGATCAAAAATGACGTCACGGTTAAAACACGTCGCGGCCACCGGATAGTGGGGTATACGCAGTATACTTTTTCAGCTGGGGAGCACTGAAAACAAACGTATTTCCAGAACCTAAATATAACCTATCATTCCACGTTCAAAACTGGGACAAAAAAAGGTGGTCAACACCAGATTTCGACGTGTCATATTACCATCGATCGATGAGACACATAGACGTTGACAACACGTGCTGCGAGAACGTGTTTTGAACGTGCCGGCTGGTGCGCTCTGTACGTGTTGCAGAACGTGTTTTGAACGCCTTTGTGCTGCCTGGGTGTGCTGTGAGGTCAATGGCAGTCTTCTTAGCGGGCGCCGTGATTGCAGGCCACGTGCAACCAGTCGACGGGAAATGGTTCTGGTCGACACAGGAACATCCAGGGTACCTTGCACGTGCTTCAGAATCGACGTACAAGTGACTTGCGGGTCCGCCACAGCTTGTCGGTGAATCCGTCGATCCAAGCGGTCTGACGTCACTCTGGCTGCACCTGCACCCCTCAATGTGGCTACATTTCCTCTTTCCAACCATCTCCGACACAGCCGATGCACAGTGCTTGCATCCATGTGGGTATCAGCTGCAATTTGACGTATGGACCAACCTCCCCTTCTCAGTCCGATCACCATACCCCTTGTAAAGTCGTCTATATGCTGGAAGTGTCTTCGTTGAGGACGGCGTGGCATTTCCTCTATCACACGTATCCTTCGAGACAAAAACCAAATTTCTCCGATAATTAGTCTGGCAGAAAAACCAACATGAACATAGCCCACTTTTCTACTTCATTCTCTTATATCTTACTTCACGTGCGTCGGAGAGCTGCGCATTTCATATCATTTGCATAACTCAGTGACGTGCGTCTACGGTAAAATTTGCATGAATTTCTGACCACTCCTTCTTGGTGTTGCATTTTCAATGTCGAGCAGTGTATAACTACACTGCTTGACAATTGCTAAGGAACAGTTACGTTTTTTTTTTTTTTTTTGGAATAATTGGGAATGGACAATAAGGTGGATCAAAAAACTTTTTTTTGGAATTCCAAATCGGCCCGGATGAGAAAAGTTGTCCACTGGGACTAAACAATTACCTGCAGAATTTGAAGTGGATAAGAAAAAAACTTTAAGGGGAGGAGGTCAAAACTCGAAAATTGAGCCCAAAAATGTATTTTTTCATCTGTACTAAAACATTAGTTTTTAGTACTACTAATCTGTACTAAAACACTAGTTTTAGTTTTTGTACTAAAACAATAGTTTTAGTTTTTGTACTAAAACAATAGTTTTTCAAACCGCTAGGGGGCCAAAAAGTTGCCGAATGGGACGAAATACTATAAGGTAAAATTACATCACAGTCCGCTAAAATCTTCATGCTTCACATGGTGGTCGAAATTTGAATATTTAACCCCAAATAAGCACTTTTTCATCATTAATGAAAAAAATCATTTAAAACGACCACGAGTAGAAAATTTACACATTACGGTCAAAAAACTTAATATTAAAGGATATTGAAGTGGGGATCAGCCCCCTCCCCCCGCCACCTTCCCCCAGTCCCCGGCGACTTCGAAAGTTAATGTTTTTACGTATATAACTGATTTTTTTTCTTTTTTTTTTAATTCCGGAACGACTAGATAGTTTGTATTTCGATAGGCGATAAGATGATACTTGAGCTCAAATAAAAAAAAAGGAAAAATAGTTTCATCTATGAACAGTTTAAAAGAATCGTTCACAAGGTCTGTGGATAACACCAACAACATTTCTTCAAGTCAAAATTGTCACGAAAAAATATGAACTTTTAATTTGGAAATCGTAGTTCTCAGTTCAGTGTTCCCCAAGAATTTCTCTTCAGATGGAAAACTGTCTCTTTTTCTGAAATTTCATTTTTAAAAATAGGTGATTTAGTGATAAAATATTCTTCACTGAAATAAGTCGAAAAGTGTACTTATCTGTATACTTGTGTTAATGTGAAATCTAAATTTAACACGCATAACGTTAATGGGTTAATGGGTCTTGTACTCTAGATAGTAACCTATCTTACAGAACCATATTTGCAAATTTTTATTTAACAAACAAACGAAAAAAAAAAGCAGAGCTGAAATGCTAGAATATATTTTATTTGCAATTTTTTTGGTTTTAGTTTAGAGAATGTTTTTTTCAGCAAGTTTTCTGCCCGTGATTAATTTAACGCCCTGCGGCGTATGAAGATATTACCTGACTCCAATTTAATTTTGCATGCTTTAAGTATCTCTCTTGATCCATGAATAAAATCTCAAATGTGCTTAGGACCTTCCGAGCAACCCGACTTTGTTTTTATTTCAAACCACATGGAAGTGTATACTTTAAATATAAAATTTGGCAATGTATTTAATTTTTCAGATAGATAAATCTGTTCCAGCACAACACCTTTTAAGAATGCACGATAGGCCCTAATTTTAATGTTACACGGTCACTTGGAAATGCGCCGGTAGAAATAGCTTTCATAAATATTCCTGATCAATACTCATATTGAAATTTTTATTACCTTAATGAAAAAAAAAAAAAAACCTGCACCACAAATTGGCGAGTGAGCAATTATTGGGAGACTTTTAGTCTAGTATGGCTTTTTCGATAGGTCTTGATTATGAATTACGACTTTTGGTCACCCTGTCAAGTTTTTTGAAAAATATGCTCTAGAGTAGATGTAGTTCATTTAGGTGCAATAGAAAAAAGCACCTCTGCAGTACACGATTTAAAGTTAGTTCTATAGTTCTAATAATCAAACCTTACCCGATTTGAATCTGGTGTTTAAATTTATTCCATTACAGACTGTAACAATTGAACTATCACAATGAAGGTCTCGATTTTCGAAAATGCTTGTATTTTGGATAAAATACCGTTGGCTTCGCCAGATTTAATGGTAAGTTGTCAAATTTATTTTGAGTGACGCTCCTGCACTTGATCATAATATTCTTCTAAAACTGTTCATAGATGAAACTTTTTTTCTTTTTTTTTTTTAAATTTGAACGCAAGTAGCATCCTATCGCCTATCGAAATACAAACTAGCTAGACGTTCCGGATACCAAAAAGACCACTCAGTTATAAGTGAAATCATTAATTTTTGAAGTCGCCGAGGAATGGGGGAAGTTGGTCGGAGGGGGGCTGGTCCCCCACTTCTATATTCTATATTAAATAACGGGTCTCTAGTTTTGTATAACGGTTTTTGACTGCAAGGAGCAACTTTTCTACCCGTGCTCGTTTCAAAACAATTGTTTCATTCTTGATGAAAAAGTGCTATTTGGGGTTAAATATACAAATTTCGACCAGCATGTGAAGCATGAATATTTCATCGGACTGTGATGTAATTTTACATCATAGTATTTCATCCCATTGGGTAACTTTTTGGCCCCCTAGCGATTTGATAAACTATTAAACATTAATGTTTTCGTACAAATGAAAAAATGCACTTTTGGGCTCAATTTTCGAATTTTGACCTCCTTGCGGAGCATGAAGATTTCATTTCATCAACTTCAAATTTTACAGGTGATTGTTTAGTCCTAGTGGACAATTTTTCTCACCCGGGCCGATTTGAAATTCAAAAAAAAAAAAAAAATCGATCCACCCTAATCGACAATGACTGAAGAAACAGTACAAAGTACATATTTAGTAGGGAGGATGTGACTTTATTATAGTGTAAAATGGGTGCAGATATTACCGCATCGATGAAGAAAAAGAAAAAAAAATGAATAAATAAAACCCTTTATATGTGATTTTTAATCCGTCACAACAAAATGATCTTCAGGAAGGAATGATGCAGACAGGATGTGTGATGTGTGATCTTCTCCATTATCTCCTCTAAACTATTGAGGGGTCCTTGGGGTTTACAGATCCACTCCTCTCTAATGGCGGTTTTGTGTTCTTGCAATGTTTGGCGAGGAATGATTCTTTGGGAACAACGTCTGCCAAGAGTATGCCAGGCATGTTCAATAGAATATAGAACGTGAGAGTAAGCATACCACTGTATTCGGAGAATAATTTCCCTTTGCAATGTTTTTAATACCGCAACCCTTCTGCATGGTGGATCATTATCGTTCATATTCAGAAAGTACGGACATACAGCATCCCTTAAGAGACAAACATGTTCCAGTATAATCTTTCTTTAATACCGTTGCGATGTAACGCATAATTGTTTAAAGATGTGAAGCGGTGTTCTGCCATTGTGCATGATGTATGCCTACACCATCACGCCTGGGCCGTACCAAAACACGTTCAAAGACTAATTTTGCTTGACTAATGCTGCAAAATTTCTCCACAGCAGTTGGTCGCCAGAATCACGTGTCACACTAAACGAGATTCGTCGGAGGACGTCCCCAGACTCGTCATTTAGGGGGGGGGGGGCAGGGAGGAGTCAATTGCCACTCCCCTGGCTTTGAGAAATCAATGTATTTTATATACATTGGGCGACATTGGGCGTAGTTTTGAATGTTTTTCGATGTAATTGCATTGTGTTTGGACCCTTTGTCCCCCTGAAAACACTTGAAATGACGGCCCTGGACGTCACTCTAAAACAATTTTACCGATCCCAAACAACATGTTCCTCACACCAGTGGAATTATTTTTGATGATAGCTTGGTTAAAGTCCAACGCAACGTACAAACTTCCGTGCAAACAAACCAACTTTATTTAATTGGCGTGAGATAGTTCTTGCAGAAGCATGCGCACCGGTAACGGTTGCTGTTTTTGAAGTTTTCTGTCTAGATGTCTATCCCTTTTGTCGCGAGGCATGCATAACGACCCTCTGAAGAGGTGGTGTTCCTACCATTACTCCGGCATACTTTTGAAAAGCATTTCCAACTTCATCGAACTTATTTAATCGCGGTATGACTTTTTGATACACCCAATGCAGTAGCTACATTTTGGCCAGATTATAGCTTCACACTCTCCAGGGTCCCCCGTACCTACCACAGGCCAGATTATAGCTGTCCAACTGTTCCTCCATTATCGTAGATACTCAACTGATGTCTTGCTGACATTTTGCTTTTAATTACTGCAAGAACTAAGCAGAATTTCAGAGAAAAAAACTTTTCAACACCCAGCGCTCTTTTCATTAAACATAAAACAGCGTGAATTTTCGTAGGAATTTGGAATGCACTATCTTTTAAATAGATAAGGAGTCTTGGTCCACCCCGCCCTCTCAGCGTGAATTTATTTTGGCCAGCTAGCTGAGATGCAATCTTGCAGAAGTAACTTGTTATTTATCAATAATTATCAAGCGGTGTGTAACTTTTACATAAAAGTTACACCAACTATGTTAAAACTATGCAACAACTATTTGTACAATTACATCTCCATAAATTCAACAACTGTATTGAAGGACAATGTATTATATAATTATTTGTAACTAATTTCCAACCTAATTATAGTCCTAGTTTTTAGAAATCGTGCTGCTCTAGTATCATTTGTATGAAACTTTCTAAGTTAATTTATGGATAAAATGCTTTGCATTTGGACTACAATCTCTAAAGTTGAGTAGCAAAGACCCAACACACAGCATTGCCAATGCAATAAACTTTCCATTGCAATGTAACTAAGTCTTGTTAGGTGAAAAATGTATACTTAATTTTTGAACGCTACTGGTCATAATAATGCCTGAATTTTTAACTTAGTTACATGTACTATCTAAAATTATTCATATAGCACGTATTGGAAATCATTAGGTTAGAGCCTACAAATACTTAAGTTTAAAATATTTCAGGCATAAAATCTTTAATTTTTTTTTTTTGTTTCACTATTTCAAAAGCAACTTAATGTTTTGAAAAAGGGAGACACTATAAGGTCAAGTTTAAGGAATTAAGCTTAATGATCATCAAATATAATGATCATAATTATTCTAAGAATTTAGATACGTAAAATATTCAAAACAAAAACATTTATTGTAGTTGCATTGTTTTTCGAGGCTTTTCTTTTAGTTTATAACACATTTTTGGCTTAATTTGCTTTGTCATAAAGATTATTTTGCCAGAAACAAAAGGATAAAAAAACTTCCTTATTAGAACTATTTTTGGCATCTTTAAAATAAACTATTTCCTAAAACACATATACTTTTCTTAAAATAACTTTTTTTCCGAGAAGTTTGTAATGTTTTCTAGGAAATAAGTACAGTTACTCATGTAAGAAAAAATCTGCTTCTCTAAGAAAATAAAAACAGAATTTCAGAAGAATTTATAATCTTTCTTTTCTTGATAGTACTCTAAAAACTGTTTTCACGGAATTCATCTTTTTATGTAAGTAGCAAAGATAGTTCATTGTTTATTTGTCTCTATTTATAAACGTGCTTTACTTATACTTTAGTGAAACCGCAAAGCACTTTTGAAAATCCGTAATAATCCCAGTATGAGACAGTATGAGAGACTACTATTTGATTTTCTTAGTTAAAACCTTCCACGTATTTACGCATTCGTCAGATCTTCTCTAAACTTGCCAAATTAGGGGTGATAGGTAAGATAACAATAAGGGGAAGAAAAAAAAGGCGCATTTTGAGCCGCATCAAACGACGTAGAACGATGCTAATTTCAAATACATAGTTTAGTTGAATATGTCAAAAGGATAGCAAATGCGAGTTTTTTATTGACAACTTCTGAAAGTTCCTGCTCGCAACCCATCACCCCCTTTTTAAGTGGAATGATTCGGGAGTGCTAGGCGCGGATCTCACGGACGGACAGCAATGACAACACGGAAGAGGGTGAGCTATAACTAACTTTGCATGCATGCATTACACCACCAGCTTAAGCCACGTGTATTGTGGGTACGGAAGATCCTGAAGTGTATGAATGAATACACCGCCAACTCGGTTTTGTCACCCAGATATCCCATGTTCTTCCTCATAAGGACTCATCAGTCTGTATAAGTAATCGAACTTTAGGCAGATACAAGCTACCAGTTTGTTTGGCACTCTTATATTTGACTCATCATATCATTGAGGACTCATCAGTTTGTATAAGTAATCGAACTTTAGGCAGATACAAGCTACCAGTTTGTTTGGCACGCTTATATTTGACCCATCATATCATTGAGGACTCATCAGTCTGTATAAGTAATCAAACTCTAGGCAGATACAAGCTACCAGTTTGTTTGGCACTCTTATATTTGACTCATCATATCATTGAAGACTCATGAGTTTGTATAAGTAATTGACCTTTAGGCAGATACAAGCTACCAGTTTGTTTGGCACTCTTATATTTGACTTATCACATCACTGAGGACTCATCAGTCTGTATAAGTAATCGAACTTTAGGCATATACAAGCTACCAGTTTGTTTGGCACTCTTATATTTGCTGTCGATTTGATTTCTTCCTCCAGCTTGGTTACTGACTAACCCAGACAGATAAGTCATAATGTAGACGAATCTGCAATCTTTGGGTGACATAATCAAGCTGGCGGTGTATTGCATGTATGTATGTCTTAAGCCTGGTTTATGAACGGTAACTTACTGCTTATCTTAGCATAATGTACCAGATTCGACAGTAGTAGAAATATTAGTCACCGATTACATAACGTACAAAGCACCCTTTATTAAAACGCTTTTCAATGTGAAAGAATGGGTTTGAATATTCCATTTAGCACATTTTGTATCATGCCAAACATTTCAATGCCATGAAAATTAATTAATCGCCGAAAATGTTTTAAATCCACCCGTTACAGGAAAAGCGTTAAAGCAAAAGCAAAATTTTTATTTGTTTTCTCTGAGAGGGGGAAAAATCAGATATTTATTCAGTATTTCTTTCACGCTAATTAATGTCGGCCCGATTAAAAGAATGCTGTCGCTTCCAAGAAATATTAATTGATTAAGCGGTGTATTTGTCTAAACGGAGATCTTTGACAATGCGTCTATGATATGGGGAATATTTGGTTTCGAGATGTTTTATTCGTATAAGCGGGGTATTAGTTTATCCGTTACCCGATTAATGGAGGACGACACGATCGTTCAGACTACTAGTAAAATCCAATTAAAAATTGATGTTTTCAAACGTATGCGAGTGCATAATATATTTCTCAGCCTTCTTTCCCATTAACAACACATATTTTATTGCTTTGTTTGATTCTGAATTTGTCTAAAAATTTAATTGACTTTGGTTTGTACAGAAATTGAAATTAAGAGTTTTAAATTATCTACCGAAATTAAATTATCTACCGAAATTAAATTATCTACCGAAATTATTCAATACTTTTTTTTTCAGTTCTCCATTTCTTATTTTTTTTTTTTTTTTTTACAATGTGTCATAAGTACTTTCTTTCAAGAAATAACAGTTCACCAGAATAGTAAAATATACATTATAAGCTCTCTCACAATGTAAGTATTAAATAAATTTGAGATTTACAACATGATATTGATCAACAACAGCAACGTATTAGCAAGAAATAAATATCATACGCTCTCGAAATCTGCTAAACTTCAAGCAATAAAATATTCATGCATTTTGTTTAATAAACACCCTTTACCTTTAATGCTTCCTGAATTTTCATTCTAGAAATGAATTATTTTCTGACAGCTTACTACCAAATCGAGAAGAGTTATTGCTCAGCAGGTAAATATCTGCAAACTTATCAAAGTGCCAAATTAAATTAATACACTAGTATATTTCTTCAATATTTGGTAGCAAATCTTGAACCCGATCGCCAAGAATATCCAGCTGATCTTCAGAAAGTCGATTTCTCTTGGCGATGTTTTGGCGACCGCAAATCTTGCGACTCTGTAACCCTATCGACGACCGGCAAAAGCAGCGAAAATGGACCACAGAGTAAAACCGAAGCAGTTCTCCTTTCTAAAGGTGCACGTAAATCGCTCTTGTATCTCTAGCACACAAAAGGGTTTGTGGCAATTGAAAGCTTGTGATATGTGTTATCATTCGTTGCAGTGATATATTGGTACAACTGGTTGGATTTTTATCATTGTGAATTGTCGCTTGATTCAATGCGATTCTTAAACTTGTACATGTGCGTAAAATAAAAGATTTCTATGAACTTTCAAAGAAAATAAAGAGAAAACAGCAAGTTTTAATGAAAGAAATAAGCTTTCTCCTGCAAAATGAAATTTTATTTTGACGGTTTTGTGCCCATGGGAAATTAAAGCTGTGGTGATATTTTGACGACAGTATTACATTTGAAAAAATTGCAATGTGGTTTGTTTCTGCTGCGGCTCTGTGTTTGATGTATGGAGTGGTACAAGTTGCTGCAGCTGGAATAACAGGTCAGTATCTTTTAATGAACCAGTGGTTTTTTTTTATTTAAAGGTATAGAGTACATGACAAAAATTAAATAGCACATGTAACGAAATGTTATTTGTTATAAAATATTTTGAAGAATTTATGATTATTTTGACTTATAACAATTTTTTTAGTTTAAAAATACTTTTTTGTATCATTTTAACTTACTTTTTAATTTTATTGCTGGAGATCTTGTAAAATTAAACCGTTTCCTCTAGTTTGAAAATGTGAAAACCATGTGCAAAAACTTTTACTCTGATGGCATGCACACAAAACTTATAATATACTGTAGTTTATATTATTATTTTTGTCAATCAGTTCATCAACATAATTCAGATACCATTGTCTTTATCAGGAAGATGCACTTTTTCGCGCTTTATCACCAAGCTGAATTGTCATTTTAAACTCAAGTATTAAAAATTAGACACCAAGTTCGTTGACATTTATAACAGTCACGGTACTCTGTACAAAATCTGTAAAAGTATTACTACCCTTTAAATTATTAAAAACTTTTCCTTACTTTTGATGTTCAAACACTTTCAATAATTAGAAATAAGAAAGGAAAGATAAAGAAAAAAAAATTGCGATTTATTTACTAATTTTTACTTTTTCTGTAAATCATGTTTCGTTTAAATATTTTAAATATTATTAAAAAATGCATGCTGCTTCTAAAAATGTATACAACATGCGTTAAATTTTTTTATTGAATACCTGAAAGAAACGCAGACTTTTCAAGAATGTATACATTGCAGGTTTTGTGTGTAATTAAAATTATTTTCCTTTATTTTTTTTCTTGTTTCATTACCTTATTATCTTCCCGCTCTTTCAAATCGTTTGTTTGAATGGGCATCATTGTGTTTGTTGTGGCATCTTTGCTTAATATGTAAAAGCCTGTAAATGATAAAACTCATACAAATGGGAAAATTATTTCACAAGTGACGAAATAGTAAAAACAGATTCTTTCTGAACGTAAAAATAAACTTAATGCAATAAATAAACTCATTGTTACAAGTACTAACTTACTTTAAATTGAAAAAAAAAAAGTATTTAATGCTTCGTTGTTTTTAAGCGCTATCGTTAAAAATGTTGAAATTTTTAAATGGTAACTTATGTATTTTTAACATTTAGAAATCCTGGACTTAAAAACGGATACCTGGATGTGTCATCTATAATAATGATTTTGCTTTGATCTTATTTACTTGAAGTTGGTTTGTTGTTTTTGTATGAAATTCACATTGAGTTTGCACTCTTTGACCCCCCCCCCCTTCCCGCCGGAATGAATATGAAATGACGGGCCTGCTTGTCTGGTTAACAGACCAAGATTTTAATTTTACTGTAATATACAGAGCAAAAGACCACATGTCTCATATGTAGCTGTAAATTAAGGGCTTGAGTTCCATCAAAAATATATTTATATATATTTTTTTACTCATTTCATAGTACAAATTTTTCGACTGCTGTTTTACATGCATTTATATTCCACAACTATTGTAAAACATTAGTCTAAAAGTGTGCATTGTGAAATTAATAAAAATAGCCAATGTTTTAAAAAGTACAAGTGTATGCAATTAAAAAATATAAAAAAATACAACTTAGCAAATAGCTGACTGATTTTGGCATGTAAGCTTGTATTTCTGTTTTTATGCACTGATGATGGGGCTTACCCAGAAACAGCTGTTTGCTATGTTTTACTCTTTTTAAATTATATACATTTGTACTTTTTAAAACGTCGTATATTTTTATATTTATTCAGTAAGTATGTTTGATACTATTTCAAACCAATTTGTCGAATCGTGAAATTGCACGAAACTGCGCAATCTTGCCCGCACTTTTGGCACAGCTGGTTGTAATTCAAATCGTACATATTATACGGGGCCATTCCACGGTGAGAGACGTATGCTATACAAAATGTTTAAAAACTCCCCAAATATATTAGTTTAGCGTCGTATTGCGTGCAAATTATGAGGGGCATAAACTACTTTTATATAATGAAAGTACATCTTAGGAGATTTCAAGAAATTTTATTTTAAAAGCAGATTTTTTCTCAGTAGCATCTTATACGCTCGTAATGAAAACAAAGTAGATAATTTTAATATTGTCTGCATATATTATGGAAAATTAATTTTATTTTATATAAATCGAGTTCACGTTCTTCGTAAAGTTCGTGCTATGAAATATTGCTATGAAATGTTCGTGCTATATTATTTAGCATATTTGAAGTTTTTGTACGGTGTTTAGAGCAAAAACTAAAGCGTGCACTAAAATTAAATCGTCAAGTGGTTAGAACACAATTTATGCTACTGGACTTGAAAAACTGTCTTAACTCTGTTAAGTACAAAATTAAGTGGTTCTCATTATCCTTAAGGTGAAGCATTAAATTTGGAATGACTTATAAAATAAATTTAATTTTCAAAAGGACATGCTCACGAAATTTAAGGTAAAAAGCACCCAAAATCTTATTAATAATTTTTTATAAATAAATAAAAAAAAATGAGAAAATAAAATAAAATAAATTAATTAAAAATTGTTTGTTATGAAAAAAAATGTATAAGCTAAAGTCGAATTTCCAATGCTCTAAAATATTCTAAAGAGAATGTTTGTGTTTAATTTAAGTATTGCTTCTTTAACGTAATGCACCATTTTTGTTACGCCACCTTCCTTTTGTCTTAAACAATTCTAATACAATGGTGACAAAGGCGGCACGATAAATAATTAAGAAAATGCTCAATTGCATAAATCATACCTCTAATTCTATCAAAATATCAATTTATATTTCATTATCTCATTTTTATTTTTTATTAAATTAATCGGAAGAAACTCGTTTCACAAAGAATTGAATGCGTTTTCAATGCGTTAATGGCCACTAGAGGTGTTAATGATGCTTTGATGATGCGAATGACTGATCATCGAGCAGTTTTCCCTCTTGAACGCACACACAAAGGGATCGAAGCAAGAAAAGACCTTTGGAAGAAATTTCAAAAGGCGTTTCCTTTATGATACAACATTAAACTCCTGAAATTCAATTAAGATTTAGAGATATTAGAGATATGGATGCAGTTTTCACAAAAGTTTGCAGTACCTAATAAATGTTTATAAATACATAAAGCTCATTTTCTAAGAAATGTTTAGATGCTTATTCAGTGCCGTGATGTTTTCAATAATTAAAAGAAAATTAAGGAAAGTATTTGATGTGAATACATTTTCCATTAAATAGAAATAGCAAGAAAGTCAATGAAATTAACAAGTCTGAGGATAACATTGCTGGGAAAGATTTCCAGCATTTTACTCCTGTTTGTAAGATTAATTTCAAATATTTTTTGCAAATACAAACGTTTCTGAAAATATCTTTAAAACTCTTTTTTGAATATACTGCGGTTATCATATGTAAGGCAGCACTGTCGTTTGTTCTTATTGGGAAATAACAAACAGAAAAAAAAATTTGAAGATTCAATTCATTACAAAGAATAAGTGCCTTTTCGTTCATGATGTGAGCTTACCTGGCTTACATTAAAAATGATGTTAACGATGTTTTCTCTCTTTTATTTCGTTGTCATACTACCGTGATGGTAAATTTTTTGAAGCTAATTTAAATTATTGTACTTTTTAAAGCCTGAATCAAGTATACTGTTTAGATTTTTTTTTGTCGAAAACTTTAAAATCTTTGACATCCGGTCCTTATTGCGGTAAAATTTCAGTTGGATGCGTTGCCTTGAGATAATGTAAATGTAAATGAAAAGAAAACTGTTAAAATGTTTATCCCATTTCACACTAATTTTTATTACATATAATTTTAGTCAATTTAGAACTTTTTAGTTTTCCTATTTTTAATCATACATATTTTCTTGCCCTATAATAATCATGCATATTTTCTTGCCCTATTATAAAAGAAAAATATGAACAGGGTATATGCATGCCAAACAAACAAACACATTATTTGAAATTAGCTACTTAGCTCCGTACATATTTACCACATACTTTAAACCATTTACAAAACTACTCCTAGAGCTGCTAGTACTATTTGAAAATCATGTTTTCGATTGGGATAATTTAAAGACACTAAGTCCAACTAGTTTTATTTCGAAGGAAAGGGAAATTTACTTTCCGTGTTTAACGTGGTATTTCCCTCAGATATACCTAGCTTTATTTTAAAGTACTCGGATATGGTTTAATAGTTAGTTTTAACACTAAAATTTGCTGAAGTTAGTGGAAGTGATTTCAAGCAGCTGTTGTAATGGTTAAATGCATATATTTAAAAATGTCTACCTATCTACTTAAAGAAAGCTATAATACAACATGTTTCAAATAATAGACTTAAGAAAACGTAAGTTAATACGGTTATGAAGAAGTGGAACCTTCTATTTATAAATTATTACTGCTATTCTCAGTCATACTTTTATTTCAGTCAAATTTTCAGAGTCAGAAATGAGATTAAAATAACGTTATTTCAATAAACGTAGTTCCAGTTTAAAGCTGAGAAATGAAATTCATGAATGACCCCCCCCCCTCTCTTTGTACTTTAAAACATCACTAGATTTTCATAATCTATAAAATTGAAAAAAAAAACAAAAAAAAAACAAATACTGCAATGAATGAGTTATTAAATGATCCAATGAGCTATGTGCATTAATGTCAATTTTTGTAAAATAATAAATAACTTACTTAGTAAAGTTTCGAAATTCACAGCCGGGAATTTTGCTTTTGCTGTGTCAAATCTATTAAGGAATTTAAAGTGAAGTGAAGTAAAGTAAACCAATATTATTTGAATTTATCCTAAATCACTGTTCTGACTTTTCCTAGGAATTTAACAATGATGCAGCATGGTTGAAAAAGTCCTAAAGTTTCGTAAAATGGTTCAATTCATCTGTATTTGATTTAACATTTATTTCAGAAATAAGCGTGGGTGTCATGATTCGGTTGCGAAATGTTTTTCTTTGTGACGGTTCATGTGTCAGTAACGCTTGGGTTCTTAACTGAAAAGTTTCTTATAAGAATTCAAGTTAAGGAATACTTATACTTAACTATTTGCGCTTCTGTAGTCCAAATTTAAAATATTCACTATTTTGAAAGAATCTGCCAATCTGAACATTTGTCGGGGAATCACATGTTGTACCATTGGTTTATTTAAGTTGTAAAAAAATGTCAACGTTAAGTGAAGTTAGCACAGGAAATGACGTTAACAACGAAGTTAAGTGAAGTAAGCCTTGGAATAATAGCTGTGTTGCATTTTTTTTTCTTTTAACTAATAGTCAAATTTTATCTACCGCATTTAATGAATTTAGTTTAACATTTTGTTCAATGATATTTGGTCTTGTCAGAAAATTCAATAGTCTAATGACGAGCAGTACTTTTATGCAAACTGGGATGCTTTTATTGAAAACTGACTTTTCATGTAATTTAGAGGACTATTTGGTACCAGCACAATTGCAGATAAAATATCCTTTCGTTCATTAAAGAAACTAGTTATGCTTATTTAAATGAAAGGGGCTATGGGGTGGATTTTTCCACTAAATTAAAACCCAAATTTACGCTACCAGATTTTAACAACAGATATTTATACATTAATATAATTTTTATATTAGTTTTAGGTGTAATAAATCAATTAATTATCTTCATCTCTTAGCGTAACTCTATTTTGTCTCATTGCTTTAAATGTTGTCAATATTTTACAACATTGATAAGGGCTGTTTAGTAAAGAATTCATCAAGAGAAGTACCTATTTTTTTTCAAAGTTTTGCTAATCTTATAAACCGCTTCCTTTTTCTTATCATTTTTCTCATTTTGTTCTAATTCCGGTTGAAATGCGTTTTTTCATTACATAGTTTTCGCTCATGTATAAACGTTCTGTACATATTTATTCGCTAAAATAAAAGTAGGCAATATTAAGATTATTAACTGCTGAAAGACAAATTGAAATATAGTTGTTTAATCCTATTTCCCATTTTCATTAGTTTTAATAAATCAAATTAAATAGGACCTAGTAGAGCTAGCTGACAATCGGCCTAATGTGCCGTACAAATTTGACCATGTCTTAATTTCCACAAAAATTGGGTATGGTAATGCATTTATATTTTTAAATTGCAAGACACCCTTGTCAAAGTTAAAAATATAATATTCTTCAAACCGTGTGCTAGTACATATACACAAAATTACACATACAATTCAACACATACGCGTAAAAAACATTCATACTCATTGCATTAAACAATTGTTGAAAGTCAGAAAACAACTTGTGCTATAAAAGGAAGACCCTAAAATTGAAAAGACGCAATCTGGGAAAAACACAAACGCAATTACAGAAATTCTCAGCAATAATAGAGAATTACTTACGAAACCCGTTGATTCATTTCTGAAACGACGTGTTTATTTTATATTAAACGAGAAGCCAGTTTCCGGGGCATTTCTTAAAGGTCTTCGTCTAAATGAATATGCTTTCAGAAAAGGACTTCAATTTATCAAATTTTAAACGCATCCCTTGTTCCATTCAGAGGCCCTCATTTGAATATTTCAGAGTTTAGGCTCACTTTATGCCATCGCTTTTGCTTGCTTACCAGTTCTGCACGAGTGCAGTCGGAGCCAGAAAGAACATGAATTTGAATTGGTTATTTTCCAAATTTCCGCTGATGAAGATTGAGGCGGAGTAAGCGCAATATTCACCCAAACTGCGTGCAAAAGTTATTTCATCTCAGGATTCCAAGAAAATGGATGAACACTTGTTATTGTTTCCTTAACGAAGAAATGTTCGTGTTTCCTAATCTTGATTTTAAGCACAGATATTTAAGGAATTGTTTTCAGGCTTTTGTGTTAAGTGCTTTCTTTTTGCTTTGTTGCGCTAATAGTAAATGATTCTTTCAAGAATCTTTACTCATTTTTAATGCTTGAATTCAAAATGGTTTATCCAAAAAGTGATTTTTTTTTAATTTCTCTTGCTCTGAGTTATATCATACTGCCAAAAATTAATATAAAAATAATCTTGACGGTTAGTGACAAGCACCTTTATTTTCAAAGAGTATTTGACTGACACATGTTCGAAATAGTTTTTGAAATTAGTTATATTACACATTTTCTCTAGATTATCATTTAATCGTTAAGGACCTAAATGTATTGAATATGAATATTCAGACATGACTTTGTTTTTCCTTTTTTATTTTTCAGTTTTCTTATAACTATTTATGGATTAAAAATTGAAAATTGACTAACACTAAATTGTGTAAACGCATTCAAATATTTCAAGAACAAGTTTCTTCCGTTGAGTTTGTTCTGATAATTTTTAGACATTTCTGGGAAATGTAAGAAGTTTTCAAAACCGATTGGGTTACAACGTATCAAGTAAACCCCGGTGTGATATATCAACTTGAACCAAACAACGACGTTACGTTAACTCAGAATCGGTGAGTAAAAACAACAGTATAAGTAATCATTTCATTTAGATAAAATAGCGCCTAATAACACCATAGTATAGGAACACCGTATGAAATTGTGTGATATAATCACTCAAATGCCCTATACGACACTCTAAATGAAACCATCAATGTGTACTTTTGTACATAAAAAGTAAATTTACGAGTAACTTTCAAACTATAAAGGACATCTGGTATACGTATGCTGAATAAGTATAAGTTGGTTGCGTCTCAACAAGTAATTAACAAATTCGCACACATGCACTAGCGAAAAATTAAGCCATTATAGCAACTTAAACCTGCATCACCTATACCTATTCTCCCTAGCTTGTAAAATAAATGGTCACAAGTGAGCACCCAGAATCTCTATTTAAATTATTAAAATCAACTTTTTTACCGAAATTGTAAACATAAGCATGTAATGCAACTATGAACTTGATAACTTTTTTTGATAAATGCTTATATTTACAACTGAAAGTATATTAAAAACTACACCCACTTACATGTAAATACATTTATTTCTCAAAATCAGGGAGGAGGGCAATTGCCCCCCTTCCCTGGCCCCCTAAATGACGAGCATGATTTAGTATGAAGAAACTATTACAGCAAAGTAAGGCTTTTCCTCAGAGTTTATTTTTCCATGACAGGTCTAGTGGTCGCTACTAAAAGCTTCGTTAAATAAGTATCTTCATTGCATATTCATAAGAGACATAAAATCTTATCTATTTTATAAGAGATGTTCTGTTGGCATGAAATACGTACTTTTATACAGTCTTCCTCACCGTAAAATACCCTAAGCTGTAACCTTAGAAACTGAAAAGTTTAGAGAATAGAGAAGAAAAGTTACCACTGAGTGGGGAAGAAAGGGGTAAACATTACTGCATTACTTCATGTGTCAGTCAAACCAAATTCGTACGGTACTATTTTAAAACAATTCCCTTAAGTGCAGTATATATAACAGTGGGCTATTTTGTGAGCATTATAAATACATTATTCATATTCACATAAATACCCTTTTATTTTTTTAAATTTTAAATATGTATTTATGTATTTTGCGTTACAATGTGGCCAATAGTCTAGACATGCATGTTTTTTTTTTGTATATCACTATAATAAAATGCGCGAGCGTGCGTGTGTGCGCGAAGGAATAAAAATAATACATATGATTGAGATGATTTTGAACCACAAGTACGTTTCCTGTTTTTAAAGAGATTTTTGAGTTATTCTAAAAATGATAAATGACACTTGCAAAACGTTTTTTTCGGTCAGAATAAAAATTAAACTAAATGTTAACAATTGTACTTATCTTTTCTATTCATTAAACATTTCATGAAGCATTAACTTTTAAATATAGTTTGAAAATCTTTAATAACTGATTATTCTATTAATAAGTCAAAATCATTTATATACTCAGTAAAAACAGCAGAAACTAAACTTGTATCAATGGAATGGTAGTGGGACGTAAATTCTCACAAAGAAGCATTTTTAAATTAAACTTTGTAATTTTTCATTTTTATTTTCAAATAAATTTGATAATTTGAAATTAGACTTTACGTAAATGATGTTTGAAGAGTTAAAAACCGAGGCCCTATGATATTTCTTACACTTGTGTAGCCATTTTTGGTCGTTTAGACTGATCTGCGTGTTCCTTTTTTTTAATTTTATTTTTAAAAAGTAACGAAGGGTTTTTTAAAATATGGTTTTTCGTCAAAATCCATTTAACTTTAGTGTTTTACCTGAATGTATGCGAGGCACATTAGACACCTCTAGTTTTGATTAATTTTACAATTTTGGTCTTTTCTCATTTCTTAATCAATGCAACGATGGAGTAACTTAACCTTTGTATCTGGTGTAAAGTTACGCTATAATAATATAACTATAGTGTAACGCTTCACCGAGTTATGTGTTAGGTTACACTAGAATTTTCCGTCAAATGGAAATGAAAAGAGCTTGAGATTACATTTAGTTATTCATTTATAATTATTTGTCAGATTCATGCTTTCGGACTTTTAATCAAGTTTACACAAATTCGTAATTCATTTTAATTGCACACAATAAGCTTGAACCCCGGACCACGAACTTACTGCGCATAGAACAAAGGAAGCGCGTTTGATCATTGGGCCGGTTGAGGCAAAGAGCTCTTGTCTGAACGCATGCGCCTTGAATAATACTTCAAACAGTTTAACGCTGGATGGAACTTGACGCCAGCAGCGTGAAACTTCCCTCCAGCAATTCGTTTTCTTAAAATCTGCTTCACAGCTTAGTACATCGATCCCATTAAAAATTCATACCGTATACAATTTTTTCGGCGCACTCAACGCAAGTTGTATGTAAAAAAAAAAAAAAACAGCGGAACCTACTCCTTATTCTTCCATTTATTATTTTTTTGCTTTACCTTGACATCTTAAAATATGTCGAGCCTTAACCTTCCTCTACTACGGTGGATCGTATCCGACTCAAATCAAATTTAAAATTCTGTCTAATTTATTTTTACACCCTATAGTATCATTACTTTACATTAGTATCCAATTTCCAAAAGATAAACAGTTTTTTATGTTAAAAAAAGACTCAAAAAAAGTGTCGGATCCGACCCAATAGTAGTGTATGTGTGATATTTTGTGTTTGTCATCGTAGTAGAGGAGGGTTAACATACACAGCATTATTCAATTAAATATATTATTCAATTTTACTGAGGACGAAATTTTTAGGCTGGCTAGTCCACATGTTCATTTCCATCAAAAGTGCTTTATTTTTCCCAGTAGCTTATACAGACTTAGATGCCCCCCCCCCTACACAGAAAATTATTTTTTGGAATAGAAAATATGCTTTCCGCATAACTCCCGTACTATTTTTCTTGGATAGTGAGCTCTCAAACCTCAACTCCAACTGCGAAAGTGCAATTTATGCCACCTTATTCTATTCTGTAATATCTAAAATACCTGTGTAAAGAACCACTTGCTGCTCGCCGACACATCTTACCGACTTGCTTGGTAAAACATACAGTTGTTTCTTAAAACAAATGTCTGTTAGTCAATTTAATTGTCTGCAAAATAAACGAGAAAGTATCGATTCCCACCTTAATGATTTTATCCTATTCGTTAGGCTATTTATTTCCTATAACTGTTTAGTTCACTACTTTCTTTCTTTTATGTTCCTACTCGAATTTGCCCCCCCCCCCCCAAACTTGCGAACGAGATAAAAACCCTGCTTGCCTCCCCCCCCTCTTCTCTATCTGGCACCGGTTGTTTTTGTCTTGTGCCAGCTAATCCAGCAATTTATTTGTTTTACAGTATTTTCTCTGTTTGAAGAATAATTAATAGGTGGAATTAATATCATCAAAATACGCAATGTGAAGTCAAACAAGTTACTTTTTTGCAAGAAAAAAGCTGAGAAAATAAATGTGATGATGAAAAGGTGTCGTATGTACCATTACACAGGGTTCTATAAATGAACAGGGGGGTAATTCGTGGCTTCAATGTCAAACACGCCTCAAATAGACCTTGCTGTTAGTCAGAAAAAACTATTTGTTTAAAGAGTAAATACGTTCGCATGTTTGTGTAAAACGCAAACAGTTATTTAATACTGTTATTTTTGTGGTGACCCGTGGGAACTTTCTCATGCAAACAAACTTTTTCACTTTTCTTAAGTAAAAACATCCACATGCAATTTTAGGTTTAAGTTCTTAAACTAAAATGTGTGTGCGTGTGTGGGTTCCGAGTTCCAAAATCCTGAACGTCATTTTAGACTCAATATTGGAATATTTTTCCTAATCATTATAGTTGTAATTGACAAAAACAAAAGGTCTCTCACATCCGGAGCTTTTACTTTATTACAGAAATAATTGATTCTTTCAAGTATAGTGGTCGCTGTTAAAAATACGGTTCAATTTCTTATTTTTAAAAAGCTTCTCTTAGCCTATTTCGCGTACAATAAAAAAGCTAAATGAACCTTTTCTATTGAATCAGGCGGCATTTCGTCTAAAATATTACAAGATAGAATTCTGAAGGTAAAAGTAGAATCTTTTTGGCAAGGGAAAAAAACACAAGAAGATCGTTGTACGAATTCTATTAATCAAATCGGGATGATTACGGATAGTCTTCTTTATCTTTCAACAAAAATAAAAAAGATTCCCTTCTCTCTGTGTGTTTGTTCTGGATTTTTATCCGATTTGGTCCAATAAGTACTTCATTATGGTTAGATTCCGTCTGATGATAAGCCGCATTGGGACGTAAATTTCTTTATTGGATCAAATTTTTTAGAAGATTATTTTCTAACAGTGTGTTATTCTTCGTTTTAAAGATCTTTTGATTCTTGTTCCAGATAATTTTCTACTAATTATCTTCAAATAAGGTGATGAAGTATAATAAAAATGTTTTGATTTCTCGAAAAACAAATATTTCAAAATAATAAATTTTAGTTTTTTCAGACTGTGAATCATTTTAGCTGGGTAGTATATCTTATTGCTTTATTTAAAAATCTATGTCTATGTTTAACTTGGTAACAGTTTTACTGCTTTTTGTTTCTACTTTGAAAAAAAAAAAGGTTACTTTGACAATATTTGGAATTGAAACCTATTATGCAGCTGTAACAGAACATATCTCGGTTAAAAAGAAAAACTCTAATTGGTATAAATTTGTAGTCAGGTTTATTTGGAATTTAAAGCCATTAGCCTTACATTTTATTATTTTTACAACATAAAACCATCCCGGTTTACTAAATTATGCTGCATTTAGCACAAAACACAAATATCCTTAAATGGTACAGTTCCGTTGGTACATTCAGTGAAATATTTAAAATCTTGATTTCGACTGTATGATTTCGACTGAACGAAATGTCGCCCAAACAAACCCTCTCACTCCCTTTATAAAGTTTTTTCAAGTTCCGCATCTTTTTGAATGACCTCAATGAAACAACGTTAAATGAGCTTCTTCTTCTTCTTCTTCTTCTTCAAAAAAAAAAAAAAAAAACACATACACGCAAAATTATTTTTTTAGATAAAAACAATTAGTCGCATCTTTAACTTTTGAGGAACATATACGTATATTATATATTCATCAAAAGGATATTAGGAAAAAAACCTTAATGTCTGCATTTTGAATATTCGAGTGATTTGAAAAATGCCATATCAGTAGATAGTTTCTCTCATTGATTGATTATAAAGCATTGTCGAATTGCTTACTGCTTTCATTTGACCTCAGTGATGTCCCTCTGATTTTATATTTCTATCCTCATAACTCATTTTTTCCTGTGCCTCCGATATCAACGCTGTACACATGCCTCTGCTAGTGTTGCCTCATCCTGGGAGAAGGGATCTATGGCCCCCGGAATCAACTTGCTTGACACCCGAGTCTCTTAGAATCATTTGAGTTTCAATATTTTGAATCCAAATAATGTCTGCAAATTATGATTGCAACAGGGTCAAAATGTCAAAATTCAAATTGATGCCAGGGGGTGGATTTCTTCTTTTTGTAATGCAATTTACTATTCCAAATCTCTGAGTGTATCTAAGCACAATATAAATCGCGATAAATAAATACGGTTTAAAAATGTATAATAAAAACTACATTTTAATTGCATTTCTTTTTTCATACTATGAGTTAACTTGTAAAAATGTTAACATCAACGGTTTAAATTGTTCAGTAATATTTTCTGACAATATTTCAAAATTTGTAGTGAATTACAGCCAAATAATAAATTAGTAGAAGTATGCTTCCTTATACTTTTCTTCTCTGTTCTGGATATTAATTATATCTAGAATAATCTATTTTCAGTATACCAAATTCGCAAATGAAACCGAAATCAATGCTCTCGTGGTCTAAAAATAGCGCTTGGGGAAGAAATGTTCCGATCAATTCCGCAACACTTTTGTGCCTTCAGACAATGCATTAGAAGTAAATAGCTATATTGACCTCGAAACGGAACTAGGGCTTTGCATAAAATTCCTTTTTTGTACTTTTGCTTTGTTTATTTTCTTTTTAATCATTTTGCTGCCCCGTATAGAGAAAGTTTTAGTTTCCATTCAGTTTGGGGAAACAGTAGAAAAAAACTTTTTACATCGTAAGTTTGAAATAGCAACACAGCCATTTTATTTATTTATTTGTTTTGATATGATGGAATTTTTGGAAGAAATAGTTCCGTTTAGTCAGCTAGATTTGTAACAGGCCAACCGCATTTGGTTAGTCGAATGTAGTGAGAAAACTAGGGTACATGTACTGTACGTTCCGGAAGATTTTGCTATTGCAAAGTTACTTCTTTATTATTGTGCTCTTGTTAGCTTTACATGTATGTTTAACCGGAATCTTTAAACTCGGCCTTTACCTAATTATTGTTATCGAGTATTTTTAAAATTGTGTATGCTACCTCTTATCAGGTAACAACGCAATATTCTATAAAAACATTTATTAATTAGCCAGAAGTGTTAGTTTAATATTTTATGGAACATGTTTACATAAACTCTCTAATATAAAGATAATGGGGACCTTGTGCACATTACCATTATGTACCGTTAGAAAGCCTTGTTATTTTGCATAAGATAATTTGTTTCCGATTTTTTCAATTTCAGTTATTATTAAACTAATATCCAACAAAAATGTAGCCGAACCTTCAATACCTTCATTAAAATTTACTTTAGTATTTAAAAAATGTTATGAATATGATTTCATATGATCCACACAAATGCCTAAAAAAAGTCATTTGCGGGAGGGTGATAAAAACAATCCCCCCCCCCCCCGTTTCGCTGAATTTGAGGAACCATTGCATTTACACGTGTCACATGTGTAGTCATTTCTTTTTATATATATATATTTTTTTATATTTCTGTTCTATTTGTTGATGAAGTAATCTCGAAAAAAAATAGAGAGTTTCAAACTTTTATTTATTTTATATTTTAACAATTTTATTTGTTGTTCAGTTATTTTATCATAATTTGCCTTCAACATAAGAAAACAATTCAGTTTTTCAGTATTGTGTTTTTATTAATAGGAGTTTTAAACGAAAAAAAAAAAGGAAATTGCATGTCTTGGCAAATGTATATATTATCTTATTATTATTTTTTAATTCGACTGTTGTTCACTCACTAATATGGCTCCTTCATATAAACAGCTACTGTAATTTATTATGCACAAATATTCCTACTTAAACAAAGACGAATGCCACGCCTTTTCCTTATATATTCGTGGACTGCTATTTACGCATTAATGAAACGTAGTCTTTCTTGTCTTAAAACGTAGTTTCTAAAGAATTTCGATAAAATATTATTAAGGTGAGCTTCAAAACTGAGTACCAGACATTTTTCGAACATTTCAGAGCAAAATTGTCAACATCATGTATATTCATTTAAGATTAGTTTCTTGAGGTTTGAGTTTTTTGTGTGGGTAGAATTTTGTATGTGCGTCGAAGGAGGTGGGGGATTTTAATGAATTTGACTCATCTTATCTGCTTTTCATTTAAATGGATGAGTTATTTGAAATTTTAATTAATACCAAAATGTTTTTAAATGTTTGCTACGACTATTCATTCGGGTTTTTATAGTACTAAATATAGATAGAGTATGTTTGCTTTGCCCCTATACCTAATGAAAAAAAAAAAACCGATACGTTACAGGCCTGCCGTTTTTGTTGATTGAATAATGTATAAATATATATATATATATATATATATATATACATTAAAAAAAATATATACTTTTTTATTAAGTTCAGCTCAATATATGACTGCAATGGAATACTTAAACACATTTTTACTTGCTTTCAGTCGTCCTAATAGTTTGCAATTTTACTTATATACAGCGCTTGATTACTGAATAGGCTAACTAGGCCATGGCCTAGGGCCTCCACAATTTAGGGACCCCCAAATGGCTGAAATTGCTCCCGTCAATGACTAAATATGTTTCATCCAACGCCTAAAATTTTAAAGTCTCAGTACAAAAGGCCCCAAAAAAGTATTTGGCGTAGGGCCCCTTAATATTTTAATCGGGCCCTGCTCATATAGAAAAAGCTGATGACAATGTAATACCTTACATGAGTGTACCATAATGAGAACATAAGTTGATTAAAGTAAGGTAATATTTTGCAAGCCAATTGGTTTGAGCAGTGGAAATTTTTTTCTCAAAGAGCATTAAACCTCAAGAAGTCTGATTATTTTTTTTAGAAGTTCAAGATTTTTAAATTTCGAAATTAGCTCGATCATTTCTGTCGTTTTTATAAAATATTATGTATTGAAACATCTTAATTTCTTTTTAATAAACACATTATTTTATTTAGACTAAAAAAATAAAAATAAAAAATAGCAGTTTAAAAAACTTAGGCACGTTTATGTAGCGATGTGAAGTAAAAAAAATGGTTTTTACATGCAAAATATGGTAAAATAATTGGCTAAGTAATAAAATTTAATTTTTAAAAAAGCAAGAGGGTAAATTTTTCAGCAATTCCTTACCAGTTAAATCCTTACTTAAGCAAATTCCTTATTTATCCACTTTCAAGCAATTCCCTTATTCCTTATTCAAGCAAATTAATTTTTAGTTAATTTCTGTTCTATTTGTTGATGAAGTAATCTCGAAAAAAAATAGAGAGTTTCAAACTTTTATTTATTTTACTTTTTAACAATTAATTTTATTTGTTGGTCAGTTATTTTATCATAATTAGCTTTCAACATAAGAAAAAAAAATCAGTTTTTCAGTATTGTAGTTTTACTAATAGAAGTATCAGACTAAAAATAAATAAATAAATAAATAAATAAAATAATAATAAAATGCATGTCTTGGAAAATGTATATTTAGCTTATTAATTTTTTTTATTCGATCGTTGATTCACTCACTAATATGGCTACTTCATATAAACGGCTAATGTAATTTATTATGCACAAATATTCCTGCTTAAACAAAGACGAATGCCACTCTTTTTCCTTATATATTCGTAGACTGTTATTTACGCATTAATGAAACGTAGTCTTTCTTGTCGTTTAAAACGTAGTTTTTCTAAAGAATTTCGATAAAATATTATTGAGGTAAACTTCAAAACTAAGTACAAGACATTTTTCAACCATTCCAGAGCAAAATTGTGTGCATCATGTATATTCATTTAAGATTAGTTTCTTGAGGTTCTGATTTTTTTTGTGTGTAGAACTTTGTACGTGCGTCGAAAGAGGTGGGGGGATTTTAATGAATTTGACTTATTTTATCTGCTTTCCATTTAAATGGATGAGTTATTTGAAATTGTAATTAATACCAAATTGTTATAAAATGTTATCTGTGACTATTCATTTGGGTTTTTATAGTACTAAATATCAACTATATTGTTTTTTTTCACTCTTCACAAAATGTCCATCCACTTCAATGCTGAAATAATCGCAAGAGCAGAAAATGTTCAATTATACAATGAAATATATTTCACAAGTATATTACATATCTGACAGCAACCACATGCGTTTCATTCTAAAGACTTAGTAACTTGTTTCAAAATTTTAAAATAGTTGTGCTCCGGAATTAGACAAAAGTGCAGAGCTATAACACTTCAATTTCTTACATCGCTTTGTTTGAAATTACGAGGCTTTGGATTTTTCCCAAAACCTCGTTAGAACCCTTCCATGAAAGAGGATTTGTCTAGTAATCCATTAAACAGAAGTTCAACCTTTTTTTAGAAAATACAATGGCTGATTTGAATTATATAGAAAACCCTAGCAGCATCATCTCATCGGCCGATGATCGGCCATTCATCGAAACCCGATGAAATTCTCATCGGCCGATGATCCAATATGTCTCATCGGCCGAGCAGAAACCGAGCAGCATAATCCGATGAGAATACGATGAGATTTGGAGCAATTTACGAGCAGAACAGTCCCGTGCCGAGGAATTTCATCGGGAAACTTGATCGGAAGGATATCGTTTTCCGATGGAATATAGCTCATCTTATTTTCATCGGGAAAGTTGATCGGAAGGATATCGCTTTCCGATGAAAAGTAGCTCATCGAAAACCGTGCTCGGATACTGATCGGAACGATGTCATCGTGCGTTACAGGATCAGTTTACGAGGAGTTTGTTGATCGGCCGAGCAAAATCCGATGAGTTGATGCTACTTGGGAATGTTCATTGGATTTTTACTCATATAAGAGAATCACAATTAAAAGAAAATTAGCATTTACGGTTTCGAAACAAATGCTGTTTATTGAAGTGCTAATATTTTAACAGGAAGGAAAACACGTGTTTATTAACCAAAATTTCCTTTATTATATAAGTAATTAATTTGTTTAATGGCCAATGTAAATTTAAAAAAAATACAGAAGTAGTTTATAAGTGCATTACATTTTCAAAAAACACACAAACCATATTTGAATTTTATTAATAGGGACCTTTTATAAGATCTATCCCTCACTGTCGACAAAAATGGAAAAAAAAAATAATTCCTCAAAAATTTCAAAACACATCATATATTTTATTTTTTAAAAATGTTTTTGTATGACAATGGCATACCTTTAATATTTCACCAGCAATTCCCCTCGATCTTTGGCAGAAAAAAATGCGCTTTGCATTAACTCAATCTAGTATTTTTCATTAGCTCAATTCTGATCCAAATTTAAATGAATGTAAAATCTGAACCAATAACAGGGCTCTAAACCACAATTGTTGCATTCATTTCTTTTTGCTTTTACTTTCTTTACGTAGTAAAGAAAATATTGTCATCGCGAAAAAAATTTCACTCAGATTTCGGCCTAAATTTCCGTTTTACTCACCCCTGAATTAATGTTGAGTAGTTTCTTTAATCCCACAACGTGCATATGTACCAATGAACATAAAATCAGCCGAAACAGCCTTTTCGGCTGAGTTATTTACAACGAGTTTTTTCGTGACGTCTATATGCATGTATGTATCTCGCATAACTAAAAAACGGTATGCAGTAGAACATTCTCGCTCGGCATGTAGGCTCTGAGGGGGTCTAGTTGTGCAACTCCCCTTTTGATTGCATTCAAAGGGTGTCTTTTACCCCTTTTTGGGGTAAAACTTTTAATTTCAATGCAGACTATGATGTGATGTTATGATTTGGTGACCACTTGGCAATGCATCGCCAAGCTATTGGTCGCCGTTTGTCGTCAAGTAGGCGACAAAGTTGGCGAAAAAAATTAGTTTTCGAATTTATGTTAAATTTGGCGATATTTTGAGAATAATCCACTGAATAATGTAAAACTCGGCGATACTTAATGATAAATCATTGTAAAACACTTTTTCCATTGATTCGCGACAAAATAGGGGTGTAAACGTGTGATTTGTCATTTCGCTCACTCTAAGGAAATATTTTAACACTTAAGTTATCTATTAACCCTTTGATGGTTATGAACGAGTTCAGCTCGCAATCGAATCGCGCTTCATAATGCGCGCAAACGAGTTCCGCACGGGAGCAAGATTTTGACCGAAATGGTTAGTAACGAGCACTACTCGCGTAGTGAAATTTTTCCCCAATGGCGCGCTGACGAGCTGACTTCGTTCGCTTAAACGCGCGAGGCGAGCTATCTACGGCATCGCCCGAGAAAGGTGACATTTTCGGAAGAACGGCGGGGGAAAACAGCTGCCACTTTCGACTACTGTTTACTCCTAATGCTGCGCAAATTAAGTAAACGGAAACTGCTCATTTCCATAACCGTCAAAGGGTTAACAAATTTATACGTGAAAGGAAGTTGTGTGGTGTCCACACCAGATTCATAATTTTTTTTTTGTAGCTCATTTTAATGCTTTTTTCTCATAATAAAATGTGTCCATCAAGTAGGTGAGATCTGCTGAAATTCTAAGTATATAGTAATGATATATTTAAATTTGTGGATAGGGAAAGAGAAAGACTAAAAACACTTAATTTTGTCTAAATATTTTATAATTTTTAGTTTTTTAAGTGCAATTAACTCAAAAAAACGTGAAATCCTGAGATTATTATTGAATGCACATATTACTAGCTTTGAAATATTGGAAAAAGTAAATTCGGTGAGGTATCTTCAGATGTATTCTAGTGGGAGGTCACAGTAACCTCCCGAAAAATTTCATGATCGAAAAATTTTGCTGACGATTCGGCAAATTTGGAAACAATTGCAACATTAAGAATTTTTAATGACAAATTTTTCTCATATGTGCTTGATTGTATTCTGTAAAAACTTAAGTTCCAGTGCCCATGAGTATCTTATACTTCTCAAGAAGATGTTCTTAATTTGCAAAAGGAATTTCCCAATTTTTCCGAATGAGAAAATACGATCAAGCCCACATGTAAAAAAAAATGAATAAATAGAAAATTTCTATGTTGCAGTATTGTCTCTAAAGTTGCTGAATCTTTAGAAAAATTTTCCGAACATGAAATTTTT
The DNA here is from genome assembly GCA_038373865.1 of Uloborus plumipes. NCBI lineage: Eukaryota > Metazoa > Arthropoda > Arachnida > Araneae > Uloboridae > Uloborus > Uloborus plumipes. The sequence goes on from JAXGGA010002668.1 coordinate 37,436, forward strand.
CTGGAGGTCACAGTGACCTCCTTTGACTTCCTATTGAGGAGCCTCTAAAAATACCTCACAGTATTTACTTTTTCGAATATTTCCAGTCATTGCTAGCCAGTAATATGTAAATTCAATAATTCCCTCAGTAATGATTTATCGTTTTTTGATATAATTGCAATAAGAAGCTAAAAGTTATAAAAATTCAAACACAATTAAGTGCTGTGATTCTTTTTCACTGTTACTATACACTCAAAAATTACTGTACCCATTTATTAAGAAAAAAAGAAAGAAAGAAGTAGCAAAATTAATCTTTGTTTAAATCCTTTGACCGAGATAAATTTCGTAGTAATTCTACAGAAATCAAGCTTCAACTTCTGTTTTTTTTCTTTGACTTTAGTAAGAGAATCCATGTGAAACAAAATAAGACTAAAAAGTAAACATATTTTTAAAAAATCTTATTATGCTGGAGCTTAGGTTTTTAATCCTAAAATAAATCCTTAAAAAATGCGTGAGTAACAGTAAAAAGATAATCGTTACTCTTAAACTTAAATAGGAATTTCTCAAATGTAATTTTCCAGAAAAAATAAAGTCTGAAACATTTCTAAGCTCAACTAGCAGGAAAACCTAATAACTAGTTTTTAAAATACATCTTAAATAAATTAAAGAGTTAAAAACGATTCTTCTGCGGTTAAGTCTGTTCAGTCTATTCCTTTGAGTGTCGAGTGAAATGATCTGTCATTTCCTCGATTGCTAATTGCGCTAGATTTTATGCTTTACCCAAGGTACATAAAACTGATATTCCATTTAGACAGATTGCATCTAATATCGGTACTGCTTCTTATAAACTTGCTAAATATTTAGTCTCTGTGTTTTCTCCACTTAGGATTAATAATTTATTCACCGTTAAAAATTGTGTAGATTTTTTTAAAGAAAATTCATAATCTATTTCCTAAGGATTCTTTTAGGGCTTCTTTTGATGTTAAATCCTTATTTACCAACGTTCCAATTGAGGGTGCATTGTTATGCCTTCAAAGAAGACTTTCAGAATTTCATTTCACCTCTAATGAAATTGAGGAATTCATTTTCCTTACCCGAACATGTCTTAAGCAATGATCTTTTGCTTTTAATGGACAATTTTATACTATGTTAGATGGTTTGGCTATGGGTAACCCTCTAAGCCCCATTCTTAGTGATATTTATATGCATTATTTTGAGGTTGAGTTTTTCCAGAAATTAGTTTCAATTTTAGATGTGTTGTGAACCATAATCAGTTTCAAATGACGATATTGTATTCGTTTTAAATTCTATAGATCCTCATATTCAATTCTCTTGTGAGAAGGAACATGATAATTGCATTCCCTTTCTTGATGTTCTGGTTTCTCGTACAGAATTCGGCTTTGAAACTACCGTTTATCGCAAACCTTTTGCTGCCTCGTTACCTCCTCATCGACTTTCATCTCACCCTCCTAGTCAAAAATATGATGCATTCAATTCTTTTGTTTACCGTGCTATTAATCTTTGTTCTTCACCGGAACTTCTTAAAGCTGAACTCAACTATCTTAAAGCAGTGACAATTGATAGAAATTATCCTTATACTTTGATTGATTCAATTTTTAGAAAACTTTCTATCAAATCCGAAACGACTATTGTTAAGAGAACTGTCATCAGAAATAATATGGTTGTTTTGCCATTCTTTCCCTCTGTGAGTTATCAGGTTGCTAAGATTCTCAAATGTTTCAATTTCCAGGTGGTATTCTCTCCTATTAATAAACTATGTTTCTCTTATCTCAAAGATTTCTTTCATCCTCTTAACAGTTGTGATATTTATAAAATAAATTGTATTTGCAATCTCTCCTATATAGTACAAACGCGACGTGCTTTGAAATCCGCTTAAAAGAACATCATAATTATATGAAAAAGCAACACTTAAATAAGTCTAGTATTGCGAAACATTGTTGGGATAGGAATCATTCTTTCGATTTTAATTCTTTCCGAATTGTCCAAAAAAGCCCCAACCCATCAGATTTTATTTTTGGGAATCCTTCCACATTTTGAAAAACAGTTCTGACTTAGTTAACAATATAAATGCTGTTCCTTACTTTTCTGCTGTTTGGCGTCCATTTGTATAAATTATATTTGTTAGCCTTTTGGCTTTTCGTGTCGCTTACCTTTACATTAATTAATTAATTTACCTTTTCAATTTTTTGCATACATTTTTTGACTAATTTTATTTCATTTTATTTCATTCTGTTTTCTTTCTGCTGTTTTTCCGTTTGTTACCATTGCTTCGGTACATAATTTTCCTATTTGCAAATTTATTGCAAATTTATTCATAAGTGGTTTCATTCATTTGACAATGTTTATTATCTTTCGGATTTTTTGGAAATTTATTTCTTAATGGTTTTTTCTTGATGGTTTCATGTAATAAATTTCGGCTCTAAGCATCGGCTTGTTTGTTTTTGTTAGTATCCAGTTTCTGCTATTTTTACTGTCTTTTGTTCCTCCGTGTTGCTTTTATTGGATGATTCTTCATCCTAAAGCTCACACTTCATGCATTGAAAAAGCTGCTCCTTGTAGCCCGAAACACGTGTCTGCAGTATACCTGTATATTTATGCTTCTTTAACGTTGGATTAAAACTTCACATTATAAATAGTTTACTTTATTATAAGAAATATTTTCCTTTCTTCGTGTTACTAGCTGTCAGAAGATATTGATAATATTACATGTGTTGGTAACACATTTTTTTTTTATCAGAAAACCATTTTTAAGCGACATATATATTTTTTAATTCAAATAAAATACTAACTAAACATGTTTAAACAGAATTAACATGGCTAAAAAGTTCGCTGCTACTTTGTCCGTTTGTCTCCTATTGCAACGATCTTCACAATCATTGCATCTGAAAACATTTTATATATAACAGAATAATTGTCCTGAAAAAAAAAGCTCTTCCTTTTTCTGCATTGCAGAGACTTTCAGTGCATTCGTTGCAAGATTTTAACACCCCAGCAAGTAAAAGTAAACTTAAATAGACACTGAATTCAATACTATCTATTTCTTTCCATTTGTCTTCAAGCACACATCCTTTTACACTTGACTTGATTCTGAAATAAAATTTTAAAACATGAAGTTTAAAACATGAAAAAAAAAAAACCTCTATCAGTTTATTTTGTATAGAAGGCTTGTTTTTGGCAAACAGTTGTGTATAATTAAAAAGCAATATACTTGTAGCACAATTACGTATTTACTTCTTTGAGAACAATTTTCTGTATATTTGTAGACGTATGTTTGAAAATACAAATTGGATTAAAAGAGCAGATACGATATGAATATATTGATAAAGTTAATTTTGTATTTTATCAAATATGCATTTGCTTGTTTTTTATTGTTTATAGACATTTTTGTAACATGAAATTCATGCGTATTATACAAAGAATTAGAATAATGTTATAATTACTTAGATTTAAAGAGAAAAAAAAAAAAAAAAGAAGAAATTTGGACTATTTGTTTCGGTTTAATGGAAAAAGTGGAAAAAGCTACCTTGGATTTTTAGTCTGGACAAAAGGCTATTACAATTTTGTGACAAAATAAGTGAAAAAATAATTAATTCACTAAAATGTAAGAAAATGTGACTAAAAAAATTTAAGAAAATAGTTCAAATTGTTTAGCGGTATACATATATAAACGATATATATATATATAATATATATATATATATATAAGCAAGCTTTATGAAAATTAGTCAACGTTACTGAAGTAACACTTTCAGAGATAAAATCCGTTCAAAATTATTGAAACCATCGGTTCTATTTGTCGATTATAAATAAAAGGGTCATAAAAATATTAACAGCTCTTGAATAATTAAGAACAGCCAATATACTCCTCCTATAACCAACACATGTATTTTAATGGTTAGTTTTGACCAACATAAACATGATTTTTGCATGAAATATTTATATTCAAATTTAATTAGTTAATTTTAATGAAGTGTTAATATTCAGATCTTTATTAATTGCATATGCTTGTGTATTTTTTCATTCATATTTAAGTTTAAGCAATGTCAAAAACTTTGAAGTAAATCAATCTTTAAACAAATGTTCACAGAAAAGTGCATTGTATTTTGTATGCTTGCCAATCTCAGGACGCAAAATTACAGTTATTGAAATCAACTTGCATTTTCAAATAACGTATAACTTCCCCATATGCATTAGACGAGAAATATGTAAGTACGCAGATTTTTCCATCAAACTTATGCATTTTTAAAATGTTTCATTTTTAATCCTCAGAAGTAAACATCATTTCTTTTAAAATATCTTCTTCTGGTGAATTTCATGTTCATACAAAGAACGTGGAGATCGAAAAATCTCCTTTGTGGCAGCTCTAGCAGATGAACAACGTTGTATTTGATTATGCATTTATGAATATTTAATGAGTTTTCCATTTTCATGAAATGTCGCTACAGTATGTTAGATTAAACACAATTTTTTTCACGGATATCTTAGTATCATGCTTTCAGATCATTTTACTTTTTTTCTCCTTAAAAAAGTTATCAGAACAATCGTTTTCATTGGCATTGTTATTTTATTTAGTTTATTATTTCAAACACTACTTTGCAAATCTGCTTAAAGAAGTACGTAATCGTGTGCTTTATGGAATAGTTCAGAGCAGGGACGTCATTTCGAAATTTTCCGGGGGGGGGGGACAAAGGGTGCATACACAATGTAAAATTTACCAAAAAGTGGCAGAAACCACGCCCACTTATATGCCAATACATTGATTTCCCAAAGTCACGGGGGTGATTGACGCCCCCCCCCTCCCTCCCCCCTAAATGACGAGCCTGGTTCAGAGGTAGGCAATTGTTGATCTCTATAATAGTCGATCTTAAGCCTATTTTGAGTTAAACGTGGTAATATTTTGAACCTTGCCTTCAGTCTCAGTATAATAATTAAAGAATTGAAATTTGGAATTGACGTCTAACTCCAAAAATATTTGAAAATTTTCCAAGCTTTTCGTAATCACTACTAGAACGTTTCGTACGCTATTTTGTCAATTTAAAACAAGTAATATTCTTATGTCTAAAAATATTTTGATTTGAATCAACGCATTGCATTTCTTTAGTAATTTAAAGCAACTACTTGATGAGTATTTATTGTTAAAAAAAATTACCCATCAAGTTTTCGTAGTATTAACTAAATCGTGCATTTCAACGCATTGGTTTAAGCCTATAGACCCCCTACCCAAATTGATCTTGTGTTCACACCGTTGACCCTAAATCTACTGAGGAAATAAATGCCCAGTAATTCTACCGCGACAGAAAGCAAGTCTCAGTAATTATTAAAATATTGAAATTTGGAGTCAACGTCTAAATTCAAAACTATTTGAAAATTTTCCAAGCTTTTCTTAATCACTACTAGAACATCACTTAGGCACTATTTTGTCAATTTAAAGCAAGCAATATTCTTGTGTCTAAAAATATTTTGATGTGAGTCAACGCATTGCATTTCTTTAGTAATTTAAAGCAACTACTTAAAGAATATTTATTGTTTTAAAAAAGATTTAACCAGCAAGTTTGCGTAGTAATAACTAAATTGTGTGTTTCAACGCATCGGTTTAAGCCTATAGACCCCCTCCCCAAATCAATCTTGTGTTCACACCGTTGACCGCAATTCTACTGCAGAAATAAATGCCCAATAATTCTACCGCGACAGAAAACAAGTGCGGAAATACTGCCGTGATCAACTAAAAGTGGACTAGAGATTGACGTTTGCCTACCGCTGCATTATAGCAAAGGAGGAATGCGTATTAAAATTCTCATTTTGTATTACGAAAATCGTAGCTAACAACCAAAATATGGTATTGTACTTTTATATAAAAGGTTTTATTTATGAAAAAAAACTATTCTTGCATACATGCCTCTTCTATAATTTAGCTTTAAAATACCTGGAGAAAACAGTGAAATACGCGTATTAGCACAGGATTTAGATAAAGTAAAGCACGGTGCAATATAACTTCTTTAAAAAACTTATATATTTTTTAATATGTTGAAGTTTGAAACTACTTCAAATTTAAAGCACTTTGTAGCTGACTATTATGTAGTACAAATAAATGAATTTCAGAAAAAAAATCATGAGTCATTCTTCCTTTTGTTTTCTTTGCGCATTGAGATAACTTTCTGAGAGTTCACTTATTTTTGATTTTTCATTTAGTTTTATTTTGTTTGAAATGTCACCATGGAAATCATAAATAAGTAAACGAGAGAATCGAAGTTTTTTACTTAAAATGTAACCTAACCGAAAATTGTCATTTATTTCTGAAAATCCCAATTGTTGGATTTACCAAACAAAAAGAAAATAATGTTTCTCTCTTTTTAATTAACAAAAGCATTGACCTAACATTTCTTTCTTGAAAATACTGCATAAGGGTTTGATATTATCTAAATAAAAAACAATAACAAATATGTAGTTTTACCATTAAAAATGAAAACGACTAAAAATAAGTTAACTGTTTTAACGTGAACCACATTATAGCATTATAGAAAGGAGAAAAGAGGTTATATAGGCATAAAAGTTCCAAGAATTCGACAAATGTTCGAAGTTTTCCAAGAGAAAATATCATATTCATCAACTAGATTTTATCCGGAGATTGTTCAGTTTGATTTCTTTTATTCGATTTCTCTGCTATAGGTACTTCATTAAACTTGATTGTAGAAGTTGGACCACCGAGAAGTTGAAGATAAATTTCTTTTTCGATCAAATCCCTTTTACGAGCTTTCTTTTATTAGTTTGATTCTTGGATCTTATCCAAGGAAAAATGTTTTTAAATCTTTAGAAACGACTCTGAAATCGTCCATTTTAGAGCATTGCCCCGAATTTATTTAAAGCTTTGCTTAGAAAGAAAAGAATAAGAAAAAGTGGAATATTTATGGCTGTGTAATCAATATTATGCAACAGGAAGACATTAATAAAGTCATTATTTATTTTTATTTAGCTGTCTTAAACATAAATTTATGAAAAATCCATTAGGAATCGATCTTTTTTGAAAAAATAATATTGGACTCTAATATTTAAAAAGGATTGAAACGGTTTTTTTTGAAAAAAAAAAAAAAAACTAAATAACGTGCTAGAGATATGGCGCATTTGAAAACTCGTTAAAAATATTGAAACAAATATTAACAAAAAAGGGGGCGAGGCATTGAAATATTATAACTAAAATTGTTTTCAGCAACATACTTTGCAAATATTAGGTAACTGAGTGTGCAATCGTACTTAAAAGTTTGTTATGATTTTAAATTGTTTTCGTTATTTTCATATATTTACCTTTTTAATCAAATCAAAATTAAGTAAACTAATAATAGTTTAAGTTTATTATACATACCTAAATAATAACTTCTAACCACTTAATTTGTAATTAAATTTTAATCAGTTAAGTTTTCTTTTTGAAATAGCTAATGACTACTTTTTTCTCTTTAAAACCGTCAGTGAAAGCAAAAATCCAAGTGAGAATATCTGAGTGTATTTTTTATTTGTTCATAAAAAAAGGTTGTTTATAGAATCAATTCTTTAAAAACTTATAAAACTCTAGCAATATCTGTAAATTTGTAATATTGTGATTAGTGTCTAAACCTGTATTCCAGCACTCCTAAGTTTTAGTTAATTTTCTTGGAAAAACAAGTTTTATTACATTTCAAGCATTAGTTAACAATTGTACAGAATTTAGAGAATAAATAATTTTAGGTTCTAAAGTAGGTAACAGAAAGTGAATATTTAATCAATAAAAAATATGATAAATAAAACTATATAATTCAAAAAGATCAAAAAACTTATCAAAACTTAAATATCATATACGCCATTAATTGGTGAAACAAAAGTAGCACAATTAATAAATCAATACGAGCGCTTTTTTTTTCTCTAAAAGTATTATAATTTGAAGATCTCACTATTCTCGTCATTGAAAAAAAGTCAGCAGTAGTAATTCATTATTTTGTAGGCTGTAAATTTCTAAAGTACAACACCGTTCAGAGTTACTAAAATGTTCCTTTCATGTTAAGATTTGACTTTAATTGTGTTTGAAATAAATATCTTAAAATATAAATGATTTCAAATCTATATATATAAAAGAAAGTCGTGTTAGTTACACTGTTTATAACTCAAGAACGGCTGCACCGATATGGCTAAAAATTGGTGGGTAGATAGCTTAGAGTCAGGAGACGGACATAGGCTATAGTTTATGTGTGTCAGTTTATAGTTTATGTGTGATAGGCTATAGTTTATGTATGTGTAAAATGTCTTACTGACTAAGCCTTTTTACTGAGCCTTTTTTAAACACCTCATGGTTAGGGTGGGTCGAAAAAAAATAATTATTTTTTTACGAAACGCTATACCGCGGAAAACTTGCCTCTAGGGTAGGTAAGTAAAATGCTGATTAAACAGAGGAAAAATATTGAGTCCCCAGCTAGCGCATCGTACTTGAAATTTCGATTTTTTTTGAAAATTAAGTCATTTTCCAAATTTTTTTTGCAGTACTAAGTCAATAATATTTTATTCCGCTACAGTGAAAATCCTTTACTAAAATATTTGAAAAACCCATAAAGAACGTTAACTGGTCAAAATCGTTCAATTTGCGTTGGCGCAAAAGACTCAAAAATCGGTAAATTACTGCGTTTCATGCTCGCAGCAATTCTAGTCGGCCTCGTTGCCCGGTGAATGGCAGTCATTACTGCTCAATGTATCAAGCTTTTCAATGCATTTCCCACATGGAAATTAGTTCGTCCAAGGAATTTGAAAATGAAATTGATAAGAACTAGGCATAAAGATTCTGAATAGTACGCTTGAACTAAGTCACCTCGGCAGATGCGCATAATATTGAAAAATACTGCATTAAACTGTGATAGCTCCAGAATTTCGAGCAGAACAACGGCCGTTGAAGCTTCAAGTATGATTAAAGATATGAATATCGTTACTTATGACGGCCACTCTCACATTATTAACAAAAGTTAAATTAGAAGGGAAAAAAGCATAACGTACTGAACTTTAAAACCAATGCATTGAAGAACGCAGTCCGCTCTAAGGACTTTTTTTTGATGGAAGGACGAATAACGCCCTTGTAATTCAGAACATTAACCAAAAACACTTAAAACCCCAACCATACATAAAACAGTAACATTATTCTTTAATTAAAAAACATAGATCTGTGTGTTTGTTGGTCACGTTACACCATTAAGTGAAACTGCTCAGAACATTGCTGATAGCATTATTTCTAATCTGACTGAGTGTCGTTTTTCCTTAGACGAACTAGATGTATAAAAGTTAAGGCACAGTTATTAACCAGGATTGGAGAAAATATTTATGTGTTTTATAGAACAACAAAACACCTCTACAGTGGGGAGTTTGCCTTTGCACTTTAACGAGTTGTCTTTGTAGAGCATTTGTTCCAAGCCTTAAAATGTAAAACGACTATGCTAAAATCATTTAGTAGCTAATTAGTATCCATCTTCATAAGTGCAAAAAACTTCCAATACTGGATTTCGAAGTACCAGGCATTGATTCCAATTTGTAAACAAAGAGCAACAATACCTGTGTGCATAAGTTCTGTTATAAAGTCAGGCAGATGCACTGTGGACTTTACTGCTCGCGAACCAGGTCCTCGTTCCCACTCACGATGGATGACAACAGCTAACCGTTTTGAGACTATATGTAAGTGTGGAAACCCCTTCAGATAATCACAAACTGTTAGTATGTTTTTATTCTCAATCATACATGTTTGTATGGCTCAAATTAAAAAAAAAGCCAGTACATAACAGATGGTCCTACACATATTTTTGAAGCAAATCAAATCCATAAGATTGCTATGAGAGAATTTGATTAGAGTAGTTGATCCTGTGATTTAAAGAAATGCATTGTTTGCCCATCCAGAGCACTTGCTTCTTAGGATGATAGTGGATGCAGGAAAATACATCAGTAAGTTAGGTTTCAGAAAATTATAAAAACTAGAAAATAATCCCGCAAACTAGAATCAATAAGGTATTTTCGGTCTTAAAAATTAGCCTTCAGGCAACGAACTGCACATAAATAATTAATCGGATCACTATTACACTTACACCACTTCAATTTTTCCGAAGAGTTTCTGATGATGATTAATCGTGGGCTAAAATCACTGCTGGTGAAACTGGTGACAGATGGGTAAGTTCTTATTTAACGCAAAACAGCTAAAAAATCGTCTTCGGAAGAACCGAGATGGTTAATTAAGATCTACCCTTTTAATCAAAAGATTCAATGCTAAAGTTTTGCAGCAAGTACAGCTTTGACTTAAACACTCAAATATAGTGAGACTTTTGCAATGCAGTAAATATGTTACTGTAATAAAAAGACAAGATTAATGTAATCTTTTAGTACCTTTTCTATGCTTACTTCATTACAATAAACTGTAGTGTAAACTGAAAAAGCAGTTATCTTTTAAAACACAGAGCTTAGAATAATTTACTACATATTCCTTTAAGGTTCTAGTTATGTACCTTAAATGCAATCATTTACCGATTTCTGAGTCTTTTGCTCTACCGCAAATTGAATGATTTTAACCGGTTAACATTCATCATACTTGAAGCTTCAACAGCCGTTGCTCTGCTTGAAATTCTGAAGCGATCACAGGTCAATGCAGTATTTTTCAATATCATGCGCATATGCCAAGGTAACTTAGTTCGAGCGTGCTATTCAGAACCTTTATGCCCAGTTTTTATCAATTTATTTTCAAATTCTTCGGATAAACTAATTTCCATGTGGGAAATGCGTTGAAAAGCTTGATATAATTCAACTTCGCAGAGATGGCCTATGACTCCTCCTTTTTTCAGGATTGTCCATTTTTAAGAAGGGGTGATACGCAGATAAAAATTGAGGAATGGGATTCACAATTGATGGAGGAATTTGAATGGGTAGAAATTCTACCTATTTTAATACCTATTTTAAGGAATGGACTCGTTTTCTCATTTGATTGACACCGGCCATCTCGTCGCGGTTGAATTATACATTGAACAGTAATGATTGTCATTCACCGGGCACTGAGGCCGACTAGAATTGCTGCGAGCATGAAACGCAGTAATTTACCGATTTTTGAGTCTTTTGCGCCACCGCAAATTAAACGATTTTGACCAGTTAACATTCTTTATGTGTTTTTCAACCATTTTAGTAAAGTATTTTCACTGTAGCGGAATAAAATATTATTGACTTAGTATTGCAAAAAAATTTGGAAAATAACTTAATTTTCGAAAAAAATCGAAATTTCAAGTACAATGCGCTAGCTGGGGATTCAATATTTTTCCTCTGTTTAATCTGCATTTTACTTACCTACCCTAGAGGCAAGTTTTCCGCGGTATAGCGTTTCGAAAAAAAATAATTATTTTTTTTCGACCCACCCTACTCATGGTGGCAGCTTCCGGAGCGCTGTGAACAGGTTGTAGGTTAGCAGTGCGTTGAGTGTCATTTGACTTTTTTGTGAAGTAAATTATAAACAAACGTTTTACTTCCCTTGAAATTTATATGTGATAAGCTCTCAGAAACGATTGTCAAAAGTTTTTACGCCTCTGCGGCTGAGAGGTGGAAAGCGCTTGGTGGGATAGCTCCTGGACTGCAGTTAAAGAGGTTGTTCTTTTTACTACTATTATATATACAAAAGTTTGCTTGGATGGATTTATGGATTGAGCAGTGGGTTGATAAACAGTCCGAAAAATTATCTTTTTAACTACGTGTTTTTTGAGCCTCTGTCACCGAGCGATATAAAGCACATGTTCTGACAGCTTCTGGAGCGAAGTAAAATAGGTTGTAAATACAGAAACAATAGTGAATGATTAATGTAGGTACTTAATTTTTTTTTTTTTTTTTTTGTATTTTCTAATAAAAAACTTAATAAATTCAAAAATTTGCTTATTTATTGCCTTTAAGGCGGAACAGAGTTCGCCGGGTCAGCTAGTATAATATACAGGGTGTCCACTCCAATCGTGGACCAATAGCTAATTTCTAAACCGTTAGAGATAAGCATATAGTTTATTTAGGAAAAAATCTCCAAATTTTGAAAGGAATTTTGGGTCTATTCAATGCTTTTCAAAAAATCAAATTTTGAAAGAGTTACGAAATTTAAATTTTTATACAGCCCCCCAGTCCTATCAATCATATTTAGTAAAACATTCTTGACACTGTAACGTTTAAAACTAAAAAAAAATCACTGTTCTACGACAAAAATTGACCGAGTTATGGCGTTTTGAAAAATCAAGATTTTGAAGGATTTCGCATATGGTCCCTCAAGCGATCTCTCGATGACGTCATGAAATAATGCAAAATCTTGATTTTTCAAAACGTCATAACTCGGTCAATTTTTGTCGTAGAAGAGTGACTTTTTTTTAGTTTTAAACGTTACAGTGTCAAAAATGTTTTACTAAATATGATTGGTAGGACTGGGGGGCTGTATAAAAATTTAAATTTCGTAACTCTTTCAAAATTTGATTTTTTGAAAAACATTGAATAGACCCAAAATTCCTTTCATAATTTGGAGATTTTTTCCTAAATAAACTATATGCTTATCTCTAACGGTTTAGAAATTAGCTATTGGTCCACGATTGGAATGGACACCCTGTATATCTATAGCAATGGCAGGCGAAGGTACCTCGCTTCAGAGCAAGGTAAAGTGAAATACTTATTGCTCCCATAATTTAATTTCGTGGTTATTATTTCATCATTTAATGATTTTCTCTTTTTAAAGAGTCGATTCTTCCAGTTAAGGCCAAAGACCTTGCATCTTCAATTTCTCAATCTCATCCCTCCTCCACCCCCTTCACCCTCCAGAAGTAAAATGAATCGCGTTGAAGTGCAACTATTTACATATAAAAGACATGTTTTGGCAGGATATCCTATCGCACACCAAAAAAACTTCGAATACTAAATCCTGGAAATTTATGAGGATGGGTTTCACGTTAGCCTAAAATGTCTTTTCCTTCTTAACTGAGACGTAAATAATTGAGGAGGATTGAATGTTCTTGAATGCTCTTCCCTGATCAATAACGGGTGTCAGAAATATATTTATTCTATTCTTGCAAAATGGTTTCGGGAAAGTATTGGCGACTGGAGATTTGGCGTGTCCTTCAGTTAACGGAGTTACGATGGAGGGAAAAAGCGATATGGCAAGCACATTACGCATTTTTGAAAAATCTGTTTCTGCATATAAATTGCTTTTTGTAGCTCTCAATGTGTTATTGCATTGAGGCATCGAATGTTTTGCTGTGCACCAGTGGAATATAAACCAGATTTTTTAAATAAAATTTGCATTTAAATAGTTTTTTTTTCATAAGTCTTGGGGCAAAATTAGTTTTTTCAATGAATGTTTTTCCAACTTATAGGCGTTTTAGTAATTTAGGCGATAAGCACTTTTAATGGGTAAGTTACTTTATCATATAATTTAAATATACGTTGAATTAAAAAAAAAACAAACTGAATTTGAATTTAGGAATTTTAAATAAAAGTTCTTCAGATTACATAGCTAAAAATTCGCTGGAATCTAGGGGAACTTCGAGATATTTTGCCTGAAGATTTTTGTTTATATGAATTAACGGCGCAAAATTTATTAATATTTGCATATATACATATATGCTAAATTCTGATTAATTAAATAACACTTTTGATGTTTCTTATTTATTCATGAGAGCAACTTTTGATGAAGTGTTCCACATCCTATGAATACAAAATCCTCACAAAGGCATCAATTTATTACTAAAAGAATGTAGGAATGCTTATGAAGAATTGGTTTTTGACGAATTATTTCTGCATTGCTAAAAATGACGGTTCTTTTTAATAAATCGATATATTATTTTAATAAATGCGAGACTATGTTTTGCTTACCGAAGATATTTTTTGTTCTTGTAATTTTAACCTAATAAAAAATGCAAATTTTCTGTAGCTAGGCGGTTATTTATATTTATAACTATGTGGACGTATTATTACCAATCATAGTTCAAGATTAGTAAATGCATTTTAAATGTAAGATAATTATATTCAAAATAAAAATATTGTTGATAAGCATTACTCTTTTTTTCTTTTTTGCAGCAAAGAACTTTTTTTCCTAAAAATGCATACATTTTTTTCTTGTTTTATTGTTTGCTATTGATTTTTTTTTCCTATTCTGCATCAACTTTTATAACAACGCGCATAGTTAAAACATTGTGATATTTCGAAATGAAGTTTAAATTTTAAGAGCTTAAGTAACAAGTTATCACTTTCCGACAAGACGAATAAAATGTCACTTCAGGTTTTATGGTATTCTGTTGTGATATGAAAGAGTCATTCGGAAGTAAAATTTTACGACTTATTTAATGACTGATCACATGTTCAAAACGGTAAAAATAAGTTTACGAAACATGTTAATGTAATATTTTCCTGATAGCTAAAGTATTTCACATTTAATAGTTTTCGATTTTTAACACGAATCGGAGAATACTGGTAACCTTTAATCAGTGCAGAACCTCAATATTAAGTATTGAGGAAATTGTTTACAAAATTTTCAATTTGCTGCTCTTGTTAAAGATAAGATCCGTTGGAAGGTCTATTGCTTCATATATAATTGTATAACTTAATGGTTGAGTAAAAAAAGTAAGATAGCCGAGTTCAAAGCTTTCTAAGCTTCTGAAAGAGAAAAAGCAGAGACATTTCTTGCTCTTTGTTGTATGAATTAGGTCAAATTTTAAAATATTTTTTTTTTCTGTCAAGGATTGTCATTGTACGATATAACTACAAATAATGTAATACACCACCAATTCGGTTATTTAGATCCAGGGACTGCAGTTTCGTGCTTATTATGCACTGATCAGCATGGAATACAAAAGTAACCTAGTTGGAGGCAAATATCCTCTTGGTAGATTAAAAAGTTGAGTGTGCATAATAAGCACGAAACTGCAGTCCGTGGATGGAAATAACAGAGTTGGCGGTGTATTGCATGTTCCTTCCTTAGCCCTTGCTTAGGGGCGATTCCTCACTGCTTTATTTACAAATGATGCTTAAAAAAAAAAAAAAAAACGCTGAATACAATAGTATTGCAAGTATGAGATGAGGAATGTGGGAAAATTACATCAAACTCATTGATATTTCGAATTGTGTTAACTACCTTGTAATACGTGTGCAGTCTTTTTAGAATAGGGAGAAAAAATATTTTGTCTGTGTGTGTTGTGTTAATGCTGTGCATCTGTTCTTGCAGTGCTTTTCGACGCACATTATTAAACTTATTTAGGTTCTTCCACTACCGCACTCGATGATAGCATCCACCTGCCAGTGATGACTCTAACTAGACGTCGCTGGATGTTTAAAGGACAACGCTCTACCGTAAGAGGAAGTAACAAACACATTAAAGAAAAATGTTCTTGTCTTGTAACAATTTTGAAGATATACTGCCCACTTAGCACAATCCCAATTCTACTAGTTTTAAGGTTATATGCATTGTGAAGGGAAAATTACTTTTTCGATTAAGTTCGATTTTGTTTTAGTAACTCATAAATCAAGCTTAGATATGAGGTTACAAAATATACTTGGCACGCTTTTAAGTTGTCTAGGGACGAGTACGATATATACCGTTTCGGATATTTTTTTCAGCGCTTTGTACTATAAGTGGTAATGGTATTAGTTGATATTTTTTGAAAAAATTACTTTTTGTCATTTCTACGCACTTTGATCCAGTTATTCGAAATCAAATCGCTTCAACTTGCCATTTATTGTGTCCAAATCTATATGAATAACTGAAGTATTACCGCCCTGGAAATTTCATTTTATACATATTAAGCACATTCATCTATAACATATGAATTAAAAATTGTATAAACAAGAAAATATTATGGAGGAAAATTGTTTGCTTTTATGATAAACGGAAAGAATGGGAAAATTCTAATATAACTTTCCAAATAAAATTCAGATCAATTAGGTTTATACTTGCTTTACTTTTCCACTGTAAATAAAACAGATATGAAAGAGAGGACATTATATTTGACTTATTTTTGAATACAAAGCATTATGTTTAGAAACTCTCATTTTCTTTAGCAAACTAAAAACTTTAACCGATACATACTGTAGAAAATGATTGTTTGGGATTTTTTGAGAACAATGAAAAGTACTAATGCAGTGCTTACATGTGGTTTTAGAACATTATGGCAAGGGAATTGTGTTGTGTGTTGTTCAATTATCAGTTGGAGAAATGTTTGAAATTTCGTAATAACAGTTAAGTTATACCCTTTTGGTTAAAGCATTATTTTATTACATTATTAATATTTTTTGTTAAAAAAGGAAAAAAAAAATTGAATCAAGTTGATGATTAATATTACAGTTTTTTAATATTTTAAAATCACTAATTATTGCTTAGCGTATTGTAAAACGTTGCGTAAGTTTTGTGTAACACTGCGTTTGAGTTTGGTTCTTTTGCAAAAAATATACAGTGGATTTTATTGTTACAAGAGGATGTAATTGTTCATTCGGAACAAATTTAATCGTAATCTAGAATTGAAACGAATAAACTGGAATTTTCTTGCAGAAGACTAAAAGTATGTATAACTAAGTTAAAGAAACAATATTGTGACGTGTAAAACCTTTCAAAGTAAATTAAGCTTGAATTTCGTAATTCTACCATTGCGAAATATTAAAAAAGACATTTTAAAGTTTTATTCAAACCATGTTTGAAATTAACACAGGAAATCATTAAATATTTTCTGTTCTTAAGAAAAGAACAAAGAAAATTGTGTCGCCTCTACTTTTGAAAATGATCGTACGTGGTTTCTTTAACGATCGCCATTGGCGCTACTTTGTAGAACAATAAAAACGAAGAAAAAAAAAGCATGGTCGTAAGGAAAAAAAACTGAAAAATTAATAAAGAGAAACAAATTACAGCTACGCCTTTTGGGCTCCCCTGCAAATTTAATGAGCTCTAAGCTAATTTCTATAAGCTACCTTAGGTATCATTCTTAGAAGCACTGTGGTAAAATATCAATCGATAAAGAGGAGCAGAAAAACACTGCTCAAAAAGAGAAAAAAAAAAAAAAAAGAAAGAAGGTTCTTTTATTCTCCAGGTTTTTCTTGGTACGTAATGTGATGTTAAGGAAAGCGATGGATAAAATTAGTTTAATAAAGGGCAGGTGCTCTGCATTTAAATGTAGAAAAATGTTGTTGGTATCAGGATATCCAAAGATTATCTTGGTACGAACACACACACACACACACACACATATATATATATATATATATATATATATATATATATATATATATATTTATAATATATTTATTAAGAGTTGTAAAATTGTATTTATATAAATTTTAGGAATAAAACTGAAAAAAAAAGTATTTAAGAATATTTTAATAAAAGGAGTTAGTTTAAATCCATTTTAAAAGTGATGCACATTCAGTGAACGTATTTAGCATTTGTATGCCTCGAATAATAATGACAAATTAATAAATATTCCTTTTTTTTTTGAGATTAGTCTAATACCAATATTCTAGACATGGTTAAGACTTACATGATGATTCGAGCGTCATACAACATTTTATTTTATTAAGCTTGTGAAGAACGAAGTGAAGGAATGGCTCACGTAATCTACCTTACCTGGTTCAATGAATTCAAATAAAGTCCAGAGTCAGACTTCCTAACACATGAAAACGAAACAACACAGCAATGCTCGTCTAAATCATAAGCTGTAAATTATTACGGTATCAAAAGTCTATGATCTAAGTTCCTAATTTTTAAATCTGAAATCAATGCTTGGATTTTTTTTTATATTGCGTGGATTACTCGTTTTATTTTTATTTTAAAGAAAATCGAACTTTTTTCTCTTTCGATTCGTATTTTTTTCTGATAGTTATCTCTTTATTCGTCCTCTAGTACCACAAATGCCGCAGAAACGAAATAATAATTTGAAAAAGAGTAAATGTAACAGCTACCTGGAATTACTTCAACACCTCTGGCCGTTTATTACGGAACATTGTAAAACATAAGTTTTAAAATATTGCATTTTGTACCTTCTGAAACTGTGTTATTGTAAAAAGAAACCCTGTATCAAAGGCAACCTTTAATAATTATATGGATTGCTCAGATGAAAAATGAACAAGTTGAACTTTAAGTTAACAAGTTGAACTTGTCCGTTTTAACTTTTTTTTCAAATTAAAAAAAAAAAAAATGTGCTGCAGCAATGCTTCATCTTTGAGGCAGCAGGTGGAAGCACGAGTAGTTTTTACTGTTAACCCTTTAACTGTCAAGTTATTTTGATTTTTAACACTTTTCCAAGCACAAACCCGAGAAACAGTCGGGTTTGACAAAGAGATGAAGCCGAAGTAAAAGTCTCCCGATATATATTCGGGTATAACAATACGATGCAATCAAAAAAAAAAAAAAAAAAAATACCCCGATTAATACTCGGGCGTGACATTTTCGAAAACTAGCTGTGCCCGAGACTATCTCGGGCATGGCAGTTAAAAGGTTAAACCGTTTCACGTATTGTTGTTGTTCACCGTATGTATTGAACACATCATATTGCAGTTTACATCTATTTAGTGGTGCTGAAATAGCTGTCGTCATTCTGACGCAATCGGATTTGTTCACTTTTCATTGATGTAGCTCAAATACATGGTCACGTATAATAAATAGTTGACTATAAAAAGATCACAATGAAACAAAAATTGAAAAATTACAGAAACAAACATTGAAAACAGAAAAATACAGGCTATTATCTTAACTGCATTAGGTATTATTTTCTTCCACAAGTGTGCGATGCGCGAACCTTTTGTATCACAACAAACATTTACCAGGCAACTGATCTGGTTCCCGCGCCATGTGATTTCCCTTTGCAGGGTTACATCTAAGATACTTCTTTATCAATCAAGTTTAAACTGCAGTTTCTTCGCTGTAAAAAAATAATTACACGTTATGTACTCCATTTAATGCATCCACATGTAAGATATGTTAAGCATTTGTGACTAGTTTGTATGAACTTAGTGTTTAAAAAACAAATATGTGATTTACAATGTTTTACTTATACAAGTAATTACAGTTTCAGTCACCCAATGAATAATTTAAAAAAATCCTCTCTCTGAATTTCTAGTCCACAATGAAACGCTTAGGACTTTAGATTTTCCTTGTCAAAGAAATATGCTAATAGCTTGAATACGTGAAAAAATGTGCTAGTACCTTTTAGCTTTATTATAGGAATTACGAATTATTCATTTTGTTCATTCTCTTAATTATTCTCATTTTTTATTAAAATTCTATTTAAATCATTGTGATCCGATTAGCCGTAAAAAGGGGGCATCTTATTGACTTTACCAGAGATAAAAAGATTATATTCCCGCTAAAACTTTGCTTTTTCCGAGAATTTTCGTGGAAGTGCATATTTTTCCTTGAAAAAGAGGTACTTTTTTTTCTGTTTAATATTTCATGTGTGTGTGAGTGTGTGTGTGTGTGTGTTTTTTTTTTTTTTTTACTTTCATTGAATGCATATTAGTTTTTTTATGAGAACCAGTTTATATACTTGCCAAACATTGCCTTTTTGGGAATATGAAATCGTTAATTAGAAAAAAGCACAACTAATATTATATTACAAGAACCGTTTAAAAAAAAAGTGAATAGAAAAACTCCGTGCGTTATTTAAAACTAATGTGTATGTTCTTACGGAATAATGTATTATTAAGAACATATTAATTATACAGTTGGTCGAGTTTAAATATATAAAACTCATAAAAAAAATTATATATAATAGAAGCGTAGTTAACTTTTCCTAGCATATATAGTCTGATTGAACTTGGCTATTAACTTATGAAGAAGCTGCGCTTGTTGCTCGTTTCGTTTGTAGAGGGATGCACATTTAATTATTCAAACAATACGAAAAGATTTCAAAAATAAAATTAAACGAATAATAACCTAAAGAACCTAAACTTCAAGAAAATATAGCATGACTGTATAGAGAAATAACGAGAGTTAAACAAAGAAAACAGAGTTAAACAAAGGCGAGAAATAAAATATCTCTTTAGAAGCGTTTTAATGCAAAATACATAGTTTAAAAAATCCACGTCAGACTAAGTAATAATCAATATTATTTTTCAATTTTAATTGAAGTCCAAACATGCTTGCAAAAGAAGTTTACATTTTTACAACCGAAATATTTACTTTTCTTTACTATAAAAGCTTTTTAAAATACTATTATTGTTCTTTTATGAAGCTAATATAAAACAAATCTCCGGTAAAGGCGAAATAAAACTCATTTGTTCTTTAATCTTAAGGTGATCACTTAAATCAAAAAGATGAAGATAAAATAAGATATTTTTAAAAGGAAGTGTTATTTTTCTTAGAAAAAAAAAATTCTATTCAGAATTTTAAATGCTGCTTGGAAATTAGAGATGCATCTTTTGCTAAAAGCAAAGACAAAGTAGTGAAAGCACGTATACTACATTAAATGTTTTCAGTGTTATTATTTTTCGTCAAAGCTTTTTAAATGTAGCAAATATATATGTAGCATTTGTTTTAATCATGAACCCATAATCTGTTAGTTTCTTACGTTTTCATGTATGATGGTTTATTCAGTTAGAAACCGTGAAACATTTCTAGATGTTTTAAACTGGCGGTGCTTCATTAGTGTTACAAAATTGCTTTTAGATAATTGTTGTGCATTTTCTACCAATATTTATTATTCAATGTTTTTTATCTCTTTAGTATAGTCTGTTCTGTATTAGCAGTTCATAATTAAACACATGTTTTTTGCTTTAAAATCCACTTCTAAAATTAATGTTACATAGCATATTTTTGAATAAGTGGAGTTGATTCATGTGAGGTGAATGTAAATGGAGTTCCAATGTTTCATCATTAGATACTTCAATTACATTTGGGTGAATTGAGAGATAAAAGATTGTGCATTGTGGCTAAGAATCCATTCTCTGAGAGAACCTAGGTATAAAAAATCCCTATAATTTTCCCGGTGAGATTTATGTAGGTAGATCTATATATACATACTCAGTCTATATACTAAATCAGTTGGGCATAGTGACCTACTGATTCATTCCAAAGTAATCTCAAATCCTTCAAGCAGTAAAAATATATAAAAATTAATTGTGCGCCACATTAATGTAAAATGCACACGAACGTGTCATTTTAATCAAAATTTAATCTTTTAAAAAATAGAAAAATTACAAAGTTCACTGCTTCGATTTATCACAGAGTGTATTATGTAGGAGGTAAACGAAAAATCTTAACCGCTTATCAAAAATCACAGAGAATATGAAACTTACATTTATAGTGGCCATGCTCGTAAAAATCAAAACTAGTTGAAATCGGTTATTTCGCGTTTGTAGACCATTGGTGGTTATAAATGGGATAAGAAATGCTCAAAATATATTAATTTTAGCAAATTTTCGTTGCATTTAGCCATGAACGTTTTAAATTTAATCAGTTCCATTTTCATAACGGAGTTTTCTTTTCTTACAACTTCATGACGCTTAAATGCAATATAAATGTAACTCCTTTAAAATTGCATTGTTTGTTTTTTGATATTATATTTTTTAATGATTGAGTAACATGCGTGAGAAATACTTAAAGAATATCGTTTACTGTGAATTGTGTTTTTATATTCTACATTAATTGAAAAAATAACTCAAAACTAACTCAGCATGTGAAAGGTTTAGACTTAGTTTTTTTGTCCTCCTTTATTCTTTAATGTTCTTTTGCGAAAACATTTTTGATGAAAAAAAAATCAAAAAGGGCTTTAAAAAACACCTACAAAAATATTTCTTTTACTTCAAAACAGGATTTCCTTCTATATTTGGAACTGTGCAATGAATAGCAATATCATCAAGTTTATTACAAGACTGATCTAGTTACGAGTATTTAAGTTTTAAATAAAAGTAACACTTTAAAAGTTACAAAATCGCGATGAAGCAAAGCCCTCACGTAAAAAAAAAATGAACCTTCAAATTTTAACGTAATATATCTTTGCGACATGAACAGTAAGTTGTATATTTGCATATTCTAAAAGTCGAAATGTTTTTGGCGAAACTAGAGATATATGTAGTTGAACTGACGTACATTTTCTTTCTTAACTGAAACGTAAATGGTTGGCAAGCCTTAGGAATTCGGTTTCTTAAAGGTTTTGCTTCCATCAATAACAGTTGTCAGCAATATATTCTCCGTTTATTTCCGCAGAAGCATTGCTCAGAAAGTATTGGTCATCGGAGATTTGTACTGTCCTTGAGCTAATGGGTTGTGCTCTGAGTAGAAAGCGAAATGGTGTGTACATTTCGGAAACATTTCGAAAAAATGGTTTTCGGAATAAATAAGTTGTTTTCGACGTTTGGGAGGGAAAGTTATTACTTCAGCAGAAAAATATTAGCTACTGGTTTTTTTCTGTCTTGGCTACTAAAGGCATTTTAGCATTTGTTAAGTTGTTAAGAAATACATTTGCAGATTTGCGAGTTAGACATGGGAAAGAAAGAGAACTGGTCCATGCACAGAGTCCAAATGTATTGGATAAAAAAACTTCTTCCCTTCACACTTCAAAAAAATGAATGATGCTTTTCCAGTATAATACAGCTACTTATACAGTAATAAACTGTAAAAATTTGTCATTTTACAGTCCTAAACTGTAAAATTTATGCTTTTACAGGACTAAACTAAAATAGCTAATTTTACAGTACTAAACTGCAAATTTGCTAATTTTGCAGTTTATTACCGTGGACTTCACAGTTTTAAACTAGAACCTATGCTGCCAGCATTACACAGTTGTTTTAATACAGCTTAATTTTAGGGCAGTAGACTGTAAAATCGCTCACTCAACAGTGGGAAACTAAAATTGCTAGTTTTAGTTTATAATGTGCATTTCAGTTTTAAATTGGAACCTCTGCTGCCAGTATTATACTGAAAAAACAACAGATCATTTCTTGCAGTGCACTCTCTGGTCTCTTTTTTGATATCTCTCTATCTCTCCCTCCCTCCATCTCTCCTAACCCCTCTCTCCCTCTTACACATACTTTAAAATTACTAAATTTGTTCAATTCTGTGGAAAAGCACTTTGGAAAAAATAAAAAGAGTAAAACATCGTTAAGTGTAACAATGCTATTCAAATCGTGACACTTGTTTTTTTTTAACCATGTATCTCGGTCTACCCGAGTTACATGCGCTGATTACAGACTGATTAAAATTAGTTAATTTTTCCTAGAATAATAAAGTAATTAAAATTATTTTTCAATTTCATAGAAGAATAATGTAACTTTTTTTCAGCGTGATCAATTAGTTCACATAGAATCACAATTTTTGTCCTAATGTAAAACTGAACAAACATCTCTAATTTGGGAAATTATGTTTCAGAAATTTTCGTAAGTGCTTGTTAAGGCTGATTGAAACGATGCGTTTAAAGTGATTTACAGCAAAAATTTCGTTATTATTACTCAACAAGCTGACTTAATGTAAGTACATATTTTCGCTAGCAAAATCAATCAGCGTTTCCTAAAGAATAGCCCTTCTCCTTTTCATTACTTTTTCTAGAAAAACGAAATGAACGGCTCTTAATTAAAGAATAACTTCTTGTGTTGAAGCAAGTATAAAAAAGCACAGAATTAATAAAGGAGAACATGTTTAGAGTAAGGCATTTCTGATTCCTTGTAGAATTAATGAGCTTTGAGCTAATTTTCTTAAGTAACCTGACTTGTCATTCCGACCTGTAACATGATAAAATTCAATCGACAAATAAGAAGTGGGGCTGAGGTGGGAGTTCGGAAGAAGAAGAAAAAAAATGTTGCTTTTGGTAATCTCTTGAGTATTATCTTGAAGAATAATTAAGTTTGGCAGTATTAAAACCTCCCTCTATTAGCAAACGAGGAACGAAATAAATGAAAATATCAGAAATATTGCGAAATTTGAATCTTCTTTATGAGAAAATTTAATCAAACTTGATTTTTTCCTCTTCTGAGATTTTAGAAACTCGATATGTTTGGAGCATTTTTGTCTTAAAATAAGAGTAATGAGGAATGATTCAGTATTTTCCCTTTAAATCTCAAATTTTTGTTCAGGTCCTAAATATAGAATCGCAGTCTTTTTATAAGTTTTAATAGTTTTCTTTTTTCTGAAATTTTTTGTGAATTAACAATAGGAGGCTTGCAAAAAAAAAGTTTATTTGTTTTAGTATTGCAACATTACCTGTTTTCTGAATGTTTATCTTCGAGTTTACTTTCGGGTGTGTTTTTTCCACTTTATTTTCATAACGATTTTCCATTTGTGAACATAAACCTCCTAATACATTTAAAACTCACATCATCATGGATATTCTCATGCATTACATAACTAACAACCAATAATAGTTTTTCTTCGACATCTAAAGCTATCAATTAATTTATGTACTCATTCTTTTACTTTATTATACAATTAAAATTTCTCCACAATTCCAATTTACAGCATTTTAAATTTCGCTTGTAACTGGTCAAGCACTAGTCAATAACTTGTCTGTATTAAGTAAAGATATATTTCGTGTATTTTTTAGTTTTGTTTGAAGCATGCTTATAAAGTGTCGATGCTTATCAAGTGTGTCTTTTAACTCTTTAAAGTTTGGGAGAAATCTTTTTTCGTTCACACGAACGAAAATCCTAAAAAAACACAATAGTTAATTTTTACACAAAGCTTATGTAGCATTCTTTCTGGGATAAACTTTTGAAATGCGGATTAAAAAAAAAAGATATTCAAAATCATGACTTGGGTATAAAAGCAAAAACAAAAACTGCATCACTTCGCATCCAATACATGATGCTTCTTGCCGTAATACATGCACTCAATATAATAAATGCCTTTTTTACGTGTAGTTATCTGAAAGCGATACCTTTTGTACCTCGAAAGTTTTATTTCCTTTCACCTTTAGCATTCGCAACAAAGTCATTTAACTTCCTTAAAAATAGGTGGCATCGTAAAATTACGTGAATTTAACCGTAAAGCTTTGATTTAATGGCTTTCAGCAGGTCGTAATCTGCACCATCAAAAAGATGATTTCAACAACCACGCGATAACTTTCGATCCAGCATGTAGTAATTAACGGTCTTGACTATGCGAATTCCAACCCTCAAAAAATTAAAGACTTAAATAACAGCCAAAAATAGCCATTTTGTGGTTCGTTATGGACAAGAACGCTGTTGGAAATTGCTTTTTTCATTCATCAGATGCTTAAAGCTGTTAAATTAGGAATGTTAAGCGAAATTTTCACTCTTAAAAAGTTGCGAATTGATTAATGCCTCGTTTTTCGCATATCATTAATTATTCATTTAGGTGGAGCGTCTCCCCGGATTGGACATCGCTTTTGGTGTGAGCTCAGCTTGTAGATATTGGCGCGGAAGTAGTAAATTTTAGTTTATAATTCGTTTTTTATCATTATGGTATAATGTCAGTTTAATTAAACGGTAAAGTACGAAATTGTTCTCAAAAAAGAAACTCCATATAATAGTTAATGTTTAGTAACGGATATATTTTTATCTTTATCTGAAAGCTATGCATACATGCATATTTTTATTTGCACAGAATGGTTAAGTTTTTAGCTAATAAACTTTTTAAAACATTAGTAAGGCTCATATTGAACGAGACAATCCCATTAACTAATTTGGGAACATGTCATTGTTACTGAAGAAATATTTTAAATATTAACTAGAATTTGAATCGCTTGAAAGTTAAGCGCATGGAAAATATTATGGAATGAAGAAAGCATCTCAATATTTAGATTTTTACGATTTCAAGGGTGTGACTCTAACAATATAGGTCAATACTTTGAAAAAAGATTATAAAGGAGTTCAAGACACATATTTTGTTTCTAAAAACATTGCAATCATTTATCAAAGAAGTTGGTGTCTTGTGACTCTTTATTCTTACATAAAAAGCAAAGGGTCAAAAAATGTAAATAAAACACTTATTTTCTGTCACATACTTGTTTCTTATTCTTATTTTTTTTATTTAGAAAAACTGTTACTGTTTAGCAACAAAGTTATACAATCCAATAGTACTAATAACTACTATAAAAGAGTAGACCATAAAAAAGTAGACCGTAGCTTGTTTACGCAATACACTTTTTTAGAAACGTGTTATAATTCGCGTGTCACCAGTCGTGACAGATTGACTCTAGTCCAAATAAAAATGATTAGTTTAAAGTAAACAAATACATGAATATTACCAGAACTTTATTCTTTTAAGTAAGAGATTCGTGTCTAGTAGCTTACAATCATAGTTACGTGTTCAATTTTTCATTCACGTCTGTTCAATTCACGTCTGGTCATTTTTCAAGCGCTTTAATTTTATAGACTATTCCGTCCTTTTTAAATGTTCTTTATTTTATAGACAAGAATTCTTTATTTTATGTTCAAAGAACTGCCATAACTAAGTTATATGTCAAAATAATGAAAAATGCCTTCTGTAAGTGAAACCGAGTCAGTAAGTGAGACTGCGTAAACGTGCTCTGTACCCGGGGCAGACATTGGCCTTAACAGTATTTCTTTTTACTGTTAAGTACTCAATCAGGACAAAAACTGAATGCACACCCTTGAACTTTATTAACTGCTTTATAAGACCATACAGTCCAAATTTTTATACATTAAAACATAAAAATTAGAAAATTCCTTGAAAAAAATCCACGTAAACGTGTCACTATAATAATAATAATAATAATAATAATAATAATAATAATACCGAAAACATTTGACTATTAAAGTAAATGCATAAATTTTTACCAGCCTGACAAACTAAGTTTCTATAATATCAGGCAAAAAATTCAGTTAGCAAATGCAGATATTCTTCCAGATGGGCTGAATTTTTTTTTTAAAGGTAAGGGCCAAGCTCCACGTTGACGTAAAGCAGAAAAAAAAAGCAGAAACGTAAAGAGGATTAAACAGATGGAATGTACACGGATTTTCGGTTTCTGCCTTCGGTTTCGGTCGCATTTTCTGTTGATGTGGAGCATGGCCCTGAAGCTTCGAATGTAAAAAAGCTGCTATGCTTGATCACAGTAGCTGGTTAACTACGTGGCGCAACACCTCATTGAGTCCAAGGCCTACTGTGCCCATCTAAATTCGTAACCACAGCTTTCAGATCAAATTTTTCGTTTAAGAGGTAAGCCGAAAGCGGAATCTATTGAAAACATGACAATCTGAGTCAACCGAGCTCAATCCATTGTATCGAACCCAGACCTAGTAGCCGGGAAGCTCGGAGCGCAACAACTGATTGAAACCATGAAAGTTTGAGTCAACAGAGCTCAATTCCTTGAATCGAACCCAGATTTGAGGAGTGGAAGCTCAGAGCTCAACCACTGTGCCACCGGGATTACAGTAGCTGGTTATTTACATAAAAATGGAGCACTTTTAAATACTGAAGCGAAAACATACGATTATAACTCACCTATTTTTCACTTTCCATTACTTAAAAACGTCTACATCGCATTTTTTCAAAAACTATTTTTATACAGCATTTTGAATTAATTTTAAACCATAAATTCTGTTTTTGGATTTTTCAACAATTGGAAAATTTGGAATATTTAAACACACATATAGTATATATTGGCGTAATGTAAAAATAAAAAAAAAATTAATCCTGCAACATTGCATAGTGATTTAACATTAAGAAATAATGATTAAATTCATTTAGAAATTACTCACCCTATTTTAGAATTTGCCTACCATTTAAGATGACGTCAGGCATATATTTGAACGAAGTGGTCCAGTTTTAAAGCTGAAAAATACATTTTTAAATGCTTAAAAATTCGCATTTGGTTGTAATATTACCAAGTACTGTTATTTTTTTTTCTTTTTGGTAATAAACATCTTGTAACAACTTGTAAATATCGAAAACGTCTCAAACAATACTATTTGCAGCTATTATTATTATTATTTAAAATAAGTGCATTTCTATTTTTCAATCCCTTTATTTAAAATAAGCTTCTTATGTATTCTTATAAAATACCACTGTAAATCTTGAAGGCATCTGAAAGATAATTTATTACCAGAAAAGAAGTCGGATATGTGTAGCATACATAAGAAAACATAAGTTTAAAAGACTCTAGACGGAAGAAATGTCACGGTTTTATTGGTAAAAGTTATGGGCACTTAAAGGTAAAACTCCCTTTTCCTACTTTACTACGATGTTTTAACGGCGTGCATACAATAAAGTGGAGAAATATGCGTTTTGATCTAGTTTAGAAAGCTTCAGCATTGAAGAGCACTTGTCTTCAAAAACATTGAATTGCAAGCGTGCAGATGTCGCTTATTCATTAGTCGTTTCATTAGGAGTAACTACAGTTTCTATGTTGTGTACTTAATAAACATGCAAACTGGTTTATTTAATTTTAGAAGCATGAGTAAATATATTTTGAACAAAATTAGTTGAAATAAGACCCTTTTTTTGGAGCAGATTTGTAAACACGAATTTGTATCACGGATGGATTGCACGTGTACTTTAAACGGAAATATACTATTTCATTAGGTTGGATTAGCAAGAACGCTCTACTTGTTTACGTGTTCTTGTAGATCCAACCTATTTCAAAATGAAGTAGTCCGTTTCCGCTTGCAGTCCACGAGCCATATCTATGTGGGCTAGCTTTAGCAGTACCTTAGATTTTGCAAACACATTGCTGTATGCATTAATATTTTCTATTTATTTTCATTTGTTTGAAACAAGAGTACTCTATTTTTGAACTCTGTGATGGGATTTATATTTGTGCTATATTAGACGTTACGTGTGTGTGTGTGTGGAAAAGTTTTAGTAGCAGGTTAGAAGGATGAAGTACATAATATTGTCTACATCTGTTTACTTCCGATATTAAACTTCTCTTACAATCCTCAAAACATCTACACTGAGTTGCAAACATCAATATTTTGTGGTATCAAGAAACACTTTCCAGATATTTAACAAAACAATTATAGACTAGGGACGAGTATGATAATCTCAGCTAATACATTGTGGCACATGTATTTGTACATACTCGTTTTAATTTATGGAAAACAGAAATTATCGAAAAAAGTTTTATTGCAAACTGATGTGACCATAATTAGAATATCCCTTCAAACAAGCTTACAAGCCTTGTCTATCAGACCTTGTCCACTCCATTAATAAACGTGTTTTTACATTAATTAGAGAAGTGTGTTCATGCTAATACATATTTTTTGTTCGTGCTCGTATCATTATGCAACACATCTAAAAATAAATGTAATTTTTTTCATACACTGCAAAAAAAAAGCTATTATTGTCAGTATAATACTGGGGGTAAAGGTTCCAGTTTAAAACTGTTAAAGCACATCAATAAACTGTAAAAAGAACCATTTTACTCTTGATTACTGTAAAACTAGCATTTTTACAGTTTATTACAGTAAAATTAGATATCATTATATAAAATTAGCTGTATTATACTGTAAAAACACCAGTATAATACTGGAAGCAGAGTTTCCAGTTTAAAACTGTAAAATGCACTGGTTATAAACTGTGAAACTAGCTAGCAATTTCACAGTCCACTACTGTAAAGGTAGTAATTTTACAGTTCATAACTAAAATATGCTGTATTATGTTGTAAACTCATATATTTCGTACAGTATATAAAATATCTTTTTGAATTTTGATGCATGGTTAAAATTTCAAAAATTTTTTAACATTGATAAATATGAAACAACTTTGTAGCATTTTTTCCCTTTTAATACTTAAAAAAAATGGTTTTATATAGAGGTTTGAAATAGAGAATAATAAAGACATGTAGGTTCTTATAGGAGTATTGAAAAATGGTAAAACGAATATAAAATGTCTCCAAGTTGTTCACAAAGCAGTTAGAACAATCAATAAGGATATATCTAGCTGTTTTACCAATATTTTGAAATGTCAAATTAAGGAAATCTCCCCAAAGTCAGAAAGTTTGTTCTGTATTTTCAAAAGTTCCGTATTCTAAAAACACCATCTTTCTTCAGCAATTCATAAGCATTTATAGTTCAATACAGTTGTATTTTTGCTTTTACTTCAAAGCAAGATTGTTCTTCAATCCTAAAAATAATTAATTTGAATTAATTGAACTGCATGAATACACATACATAGTTATGAGAAAATGCAAGCAAATATTTTTCAGTGAATGACCCACTATTAATATATTTTTAATTGCAGTTACTAATACGAATAGCTGTCGGAATACTAATATGAGATTACCGACGGAAAGACAACCATTTCCTAATATCTCTCAAAGTTAACAAATCTTTGGTGATCTCTTGGTTCAATACTGTTGATTTTATGACAGCACTTTACTCAATTCCGGTTGTTAATTAATGGAGATAATAAACTTGCACCCAGAGGTCATTCGGTTCCATGTGTTTGACGATGCTTGATATTTGAAGGGGCTGCAGGGAGCTCGTTCGCCATCTGCAAAATCATTGAGGATGAAGTAGAGATAATGAAATGCGACATTAAACTGCCTTATTCTCATTTTATGTCTACAGAAATGGGTTCAAAAGACATAAAACTTCCCTAAGACTTGGAGATAGCGATCGAGGTAAAATGGTACATCCGCCAGGACAGGATGACAATCGCTGTAGCTGGGGAACGAAATGGTTTTGGATTAAATTATTAAACATTTTGCCGGGCAAGCTAAATTTGAATCGCTTATGTTGGGAAACATGCGGATTATTTGCTGGATTTATTAGACCAATTCATTTGATTTTTCTAAAGGTGAGACTAAGTTGAGGAAAAACAAGGGGCGGAAATCGGAAAAATAAGATTTCTAAAACAAACCTTAAATCCAATAGTTTTAACTTTTTTCCTAACTGGTAAATAACTAAGGAGTCTAAAAACGAATAGTTGTGAATACTTTTATTGAAATACGATTTAAGTTACGAACTTTTCATAGATACATAAATTTTAAGTATCAATTATCAATGTTCCGAAATTTTTTATTCATAGCACAAATTTACTTAATCTAGCAAACGTTGCTTAAAATCCACTATACGCAGTGGAAGATAATGTTTAAAAACTCATTAAAACCACTTATAATGTGAGAAAATAATTATTTTTTTAAAAAACAGAACAGCAAAACTGTTCTCAAGTTTTAAAAAAATATAATACCATAACTCCTTCCATTTTAAATTCTCGATAATGAACTGGCTTCTTTTTATGTCACACAAACTTAGCCAATACGTTTATTACAATTATAATAAACTGTTTCCGTTACATAATATACTGTGACTTACTGAATGAACCACCTAGGTATTATAATCATTGCAGTTAAAATTTATTTTTTTTGAAATATGTTTCGGTATACCTGTGAACGAAGTGACTTCGTAAATACTGCATGTATGTTTTAAATTATATATATATATATATATATATATATATATATATATATGTATATGTATATGTATATGTATATGTATATGTATATGTATAGATATAGATATAGATATAGATATAGATATATAGATACAGAGTCGATTCTTGATGTCTCGAATCTGAAGGGACAGGAAAAAAAAAACTTCGACTTATCATTAGTTTCGATTTCCAACATTTCAGTAATAGGTACTTGGAATATTTAACTAATGTATGGTAACTGACAAGTTTTATCAATGGAAATATACGATAGTTGAATTAAAACGTTGAGAACAAAAACAAAAATAAATCTTTATTTTTATACCTATTTCATTCTTGTGGGATAATCCGTCATTTTAAGCTGCAATAAGCAGTTTGTAATTTAAGAAACAGTACAAGTTAAAGCTTTTTCACTCCTTGGCATCAGATTCATTCTCTTTCATGGTTTTTTATCTATTCTTCGTGGCAAATATCATTGTTTTAATCACATTTCTGAAATTCACATTAAAGAATTTTTTTATCAACTGCCAAAAAAATTGTTTGTTTTAAATTTAATAATAACTTGCCCACTGTCTCTTTTCCTTGAAGATTGAAGAAACTGAACTTTTTTGGAAAAAAAAAATCCGTACTGACACATTATACTAGCAATAAGTGCAAAAATTAGAGTAAGAGTCACCACAGATGTTATTCCTTTATTTGTTTCAACAGATCATCTTTTGACTTCAGATTTTTCCCTGAAGAAATCCCCCCCCCCCCACAAGAGAAAAATAAATAAAACTTCATGCTCTCACTTGAAAGTTTTTTCTGTTTTTTAACTATCAAATTTTTGTTACCTCGAAAAAACTACGAGTTTACGGAAGTAAACTTCGAGATATGGAGTTAAATTAACATGGAATTGAAGACAAAGGGATCAGGATCTAATAAGAAATTCGAGTTATAGTAATATTCGAGTTATCAGACTTAGAGTTATCGCGAATTGACTGTATATATATAATTGACTATATATATATATATATATATATATATATATATATATATATATATATATATATATATATATATATATATATATATATATAAGGGAAATTATATTTCTCCCGAAAGTCTGTCAATGCGTCTTTGCATGGTCGATTTCACCTTGCATATAAATCTAAATTTAATGTTTATTAAAACCTTTAATATTAAGCAAAAAGAGCACCCCATGTTCGAGTTAAAACACTTGTAATATCACCCCAGGGATGCTGAAAATTCACACACTACTTACAAAGAGAAAGCAATTAGAAAGATAATTGCGTCGGAAGCAATTACTATAAAACTTGTCATTTCCAACTCCAACTTTCGAGAACAAACACAAAAGTGATTGTGTGTAACTCGAGTTCGCACACATCAGCATTTCTGAAAAGTTTGTCAGATCTGTGACAAAATTCTAGGGGACAATTACACGATTGACTTTAAAGAATTTATTTGTAGAAAATCTTTATTTATTTTGTTGGATTTATAAAGCTTTTACTAAGCATCCTAATTAGAAGCGTTTTGTATTAAGATGTAATATTTCAACTTATGACTTGTTTATCATTTTTTGCTAAAGAAAATAATAATAACTAAATTAAAAAAATAGCGATTGAATCTTGTTTCCTTGAAATCATAAACCTAATATTTTATATGTTTGCAATATATAACATATTTATGTACTTGTATATTGTAAATGTAAAATTTCCTTTTTTTCATGGATAGATTTTTTTGTCCCTTTGTCACTTTTTTTTTAAGTTCATTTTAAAAATATTAATTGATGACAAGTAATTTTAAAAATAAAAACGTTCCTTTTTTTTTTGTAAAACTTATATTAGTTTCAATGCAAAGATGTTATAAAAACTGTAAATAGGTGTACTATTCACATACGGATATGTTTTATCAAATATTCTTAACACCACTGGTTAATAATGTCTAAAAACTATTTCACGCACTATTTAATGCAGTCATTAGTTTTATCATCAGTTTCAAGTGAGTGTTACAAATCCGTTTTTTATATCATGCTTTTCTGTTAAATCATTTTTTTAATGTGCTTCCACCTATTGTTTAATAAACCTATATAACCTACATGATCTCCCTGTTACCCAAACGCGATGTTGTTACATGTATTATTTAATGTTCTGATATTTTAAATAAAATTTTAATAACACTTTTGCTTTAAAAATAACTCAAAATAAGTTTAAAATACATACGAGTACACCTCATAATGAACCCTTAATACTCTGCCGTAAGTTAGCAACAAAATGATTTAAACATCTGCGAACATATTACAGATTTCTCACACTTACAATGCATTCATATATGCGTGATGCTCACGCTTTGCTTATAAAAATTTATAAAAGTTCAGGTTATCGTACGTGCAAAGGTTTCTCTTTTAGAAATGCAATTTCACTGGGTAAGACATGCGATGTGCCTGACTTTTTGTACTCATAAATAAATCGTGAGCGAACAAGAGTTGGCTATAAAAGAGCTGAGGAAGGTTCAATACTGAATTATTTAAACTGCAGAGTCATCGGATTCTTGGTGGAAAACGATATGCCTGATCGAACTGAGGTATTTTGCCAGTATTCTAACTTTCAGATCTTCGAAGCTCAAGTGGGTAAACCAATTTTTATGAAGGACTTGTAGGAAAATTGTGTTTATAATATTTTATGTTCTTTTAAATTGAGTTTTCTAAACTATTCTGAATATATTCTGATGCATTAAAAATTAATTTGGACTAGAAACATCTTACGTTGCAAGTGACGTAATACATCTATGACTGCAACTGTCTAACGTTTCATAACTACAGTGGAAACCTCGGTAACTCGACATCCCAAGGAACCATGAAAATGTGTCGAGTTAAGCAGGTGTCGACTTACCGATGTTCCGTAATCTCATCCGTAACTGTAAAGATTTCTATGTTGCTTATTTACTAGTGCTTACCATACACGATGGTGTCGACTTATACAGGTTTCTGTAAATTTGAAGCAAGTTAGAGAGGTTTACATCTATTAAATAAACATTGGACAAATTAGCAAGGAAAGCTAAAACGAGTAAAAAAAAAAGCTTTCATTTCAACTTGCATTGTCTAGTTTTTAAGAGTGCAATAAAAAATAAATAACTAAATGAAATATAAGCCATTGTTGAAAAAAAAATCAAACTACTAATTTTTTAGTATTAAAAAATAGTAATACTAAAAAAATTAGTAAAAGTAAACAAATTTAAATTGTAGATAAAGAAAAAGTAAAGCACTATTCTTAATTAAGGAAAATAATAAAACATTTAATGTAGATATATATAAATGTTTATTTACATAGTTCTCATGCTCCAATATTTTCCTTAAACACCAAATGAAAATTAAAAATATAGACTAAAACTCCTGCTGTCGAATTGTAATACCCTTCATTCATGTCTGTTTTAAATAAATGATGTTCAACTGTTAAGTTTAATTTCGTATACTCGCAAGAGAGAAGTAAACAGTACATGTAACAGTGAAATGACAAATTTGGATTATATTTGAGGAAATTGTGTTTGCTTAAACTGAGTTTACTTTTATATTGTCATTTCCTAATTTAGTGTCTTCCTTCCATACTTAAACTCTCATCAGCGCATCCTCAAATACTTTTTTCACGTTATAATTCATATCCTTTATTTACTATGATATATTTTAGTTTCTGTTCACATTACCAGTAAAATATTTTCTAACAACAAGAAGTAATGTTTCATATCTACTGTTATGATACAATTGATTAGTCTTTAAAATGGTAGTTTTTTAGGTCTGTGATAAAACTGTTTTATAATTTAGTCAGTCTCGCTATGTCGTTTATAACAATATTTTCTTACTTGATAGCTTACTATCAAAAAAGTCGAAATGTAAGAATATAAATTAAGAAAATGCTCGTATTTTAGTCGGAGAATAATGCAATAATAACGATCAGCGTAACAAGCGCTGATATTATGTCTTGTTCTTGCGATATTTTTTGTTTTATGTATGGAAAACTTGAAATATAACTTTTGTTATTCTCTTAGATAAATAACGTACAAATATGTAAAATTGTGCATTTCAATTTATATTGCTACTTCTATTAATAATGGTTTAAGGTTCATTTAAACTTTCTACACACTTTAATTAAACTAAAGGTTTGAAAGTCATGTTTTTTGGATTAAGTTTTGTATTTTTAATAATTGTTACTCTTAGATGTTGCTTAATTGAACAAGAAATTAAGCAGTTAGCTTCAACCTTAGGGATTTAAACTCTAAGTGGAAGCATAATTTTGTTTCGTGAAAATTTCAAGCTTTAATACTTAAAATTATAAAGAGATGTAAGTACTTATTTAGTAATACTTACCTATTCCTATTGAACTGTTGAAAATGAATTGCTATGATACTAGCTCATGCGTGAACAAAATATTTTAGCATTGTTATGAGGTTAACATTTTTTTCCGGAATTGGAAAATGTATACTTAAGTAACTTCAGATTAGGATCGTCAAAATGCAAGAAATACATACAACTTTATATATACTTTCTAAAATATTTATATCAGTTCTTCTTTACACGCACCACACAAAATCGCTTCTAACACTATCTTTAGCTACCAAATGCAAGCAAGTCTTGGTTCAGTCTTTTAATATCACATCGTATAGTAATTTATAACGTGGAAGATATTTTTGTTGACCATATTCAACCGCAGGTAACAGCAAGCTGTTTCATTATAAACCCAGTCACGTTTCTTTATGGGCTCAATCTGACCTATTAGATTAAAGGCAAGTTTTCATACTGTATTTTCGTGGGCTATTTTGGAGATTCACCGGTGTATTAATGTCTAAGGCGAAGTCGTTTTTAGATAGATACATTTTTACGGTCTTAATAAATTGACATTTTACGACCTATAAGTGACCTAAGGAAGTTTGGTCTCGGTTGATATTGTACTTTACGGGAAGTAAAAGGCAACGCTGTGACCACTAAATCCTTAAGTTTCACAAGTTGAAGAGACGAGTACAGTTTAGTAGCTTTTCCTTATATAAAAGATAGCTTATGTCTTAATGCATTCACTCTTCCGTATCTGAGTTAGATATTTATTTTCAGGAAAAAGGTGTGTATTTGATTTCTGTAAAGTCTTGTAATACTGCAGTAAAAGTGCAATTTTAAAGGAAAATGGTTTTTAAACAGCGGTTTAATTTGTTAGAATGTGCATATGTTCGGTTTGCAATTGAAACAGAGCAATAAAATATATTTTATTATATTTATTTATTTCCTTGATCGATAGAGAAATTTGTCTCACAACGGAAGCTACATAACATGTATTTAGCCTAACATTTCCCAAACCATTAGACCAGAAGTCTTGGGCATACTTTCAAACGAGACAGCTTGCATTTAGTTCAACTAATGACCTAAAAGGCCGTGCTAAGCACCCATGCTACTTAAGAATGGTCATTTTTTTTAAATTCTGAAAAGTGTGATGTGAATCAAAATTATAGAGGCGTAAAACTTTCTTATTTTGGAGTTCTACTGCATACTACTTTTGGGAAAAGTAAGGTGTAGAGGCAGAGCATTGAAAGTCGCTAACTTCAGACCGGCTCTCTAGAAAATATAGAGCTCTTGTAGGCTGTAGAGTAGTTGACGAGAAAAAAAATATCTCCCTTTTTTGCATTAGAATATTGCAATGTATATTTTGTAGTCTTAAAACGTATTTTCTCAATTTGTAGATAGAATGTTAAAAACAAGGTGGGAAGCAAGTGATTCCCTGATTTCCATTTTAAATATCTGGAAAACGAATGACAATTTTTCAATGAATCAAACGGTATGTTTGTTGTGAAAGCTGTAAAAATCATGTGCAGAAAAAATAGTAGTAAAATGTGTAAATCGGTGGCCCTGCAAACTATAATTGCAATATGAGTACCTATGAATAGTGTACCAGGGCTAAATCGATCCTTTCTACTGTTGAAACGTGTTCTACGGCAACAACGAAAATCTTCTAAAGTGTAATAAACATTGTTCACAGACGCGAAGGAAAAAGATTGTGGAGAGGCAGTTTTGGGGATAATATTTTTTGGTGTTTATTCCTCCAGCATAGCTTTCGTTATTTAACCCTTCTTTTCAAAGTACAGTACATTTAAAACTGTATCGTGTGAGATCTGAACTTGAAAAAGATTAGTTCATATTTTATCAGTTTTTTTTCCTATTTAAATTTAACAGGAAACGCAAAAGGATCGAGCTATTTTTAGAACTGGGTATTTACGACCATACTAGTATGTGTACTTTCTTCTGGGCATAAAAATTAAAATAATAAATATGTAAATGAAAATTATTTAATTATTTTAATTTTGATAAACTTATTATTTTCAAAATTGTATCATTCAGAAGAAATACTTTGTGTATGCGTTTTACTTTAAAGCAAAAGAGCATAATTCAGTAGTTATTTTCATTTAATCTAGTACAGAACTCGTCTGCATTTTGTTATGTAGCAAATGCAAATATATTATCGATTTCCATCACAATATTCGTAAATAAACATCATTGCTGCTTTCACATGATATTTGAGTCATGCAAATTTCACTGATGCACATCCACATTTAGTAAACTTATGGGTTGCTGGACTTGTATTTAAACTTGTAAATATTCTCAGTGATTGTATTAGTTAGGTTCTCTGTATAATTTACACTAGTGTAATATGGAACCACACTAGAGTAATTTGGCTTCCTGGGAAAGACTTTTCTGGCTCTTATAAATGTTATCTGGCAATAGTCAGTTAATATTATTTATAACAACAAGAAATTATTACATATTTTTACAGCGTGTTTGAAGAGAATAAAAAAAGCTGTAAAAATAATTTGTGTTTAACGAAAGCAAAAGAGTGAAAAATGCAAAATTTCAATTGTAACTAATACTAAATTGAAAATAGAGACGAAACTCGACTTAAAATAGTTCTAACTAAGATACTCTTGATCAAGTAATCATTTAGATTGAAAGCATTGAAAAATATGATCTACCATGCCGTTCACTAACACGCAAACGCAGAGATTAGGAAACATAGATATTTTAGCCTCTTTTATGCCTTGAGGGTTCAAAATGCTCCCAAAGTTCCAAAAAAAGTGTACAATCTAGCTGAATTTAGTCATTAGAATCGCACCTAAAATATCTTTATTTTTAACAATTATTGAAAATAATATATTTAATAAAACAGCAATAAAATTAATTACTATTAATCCTGATATATATATTGAGAGTTAGGCACATTTTTAATTTCTTACTGCGATTTAATTAATAAAACTAATTAGATTTTAAAAACATTTTTACTTGCTGTTCACCCTCATTGACGTTTGCATTTTTGGAAGAAAATTCTTTCTTTTTTTGCTATTCAGAAATTTTTACTAAATCAACATTTATTTATTTTATATTTGTTTCATTTTCTAACTGTAGAAGTAGTGCAGTTTTTAAGCTTGTGCGAAGTGGCAGTTAGCATTCCCACAACTGCTAATTTATAACTGCTGACAAACTTTCTCAGGTGGGCAAAATTTACTTAGCTTCTAGTTTAAAGGTAATTTTAGTTTCAATGTGTGATTGTTTATTGATCGTTATAGATTGATGAGTTCATAACAAAGATAAAACTGCGGTCTCTGCATGCTATGACCGGACTGTTTTCATCAGTTTATGGTTTCACTTTTTCTTTGACTTAACCCTTCACTGCACGGTGTGCCAGATCTGGCACAAACCAAATAAACCCTCATATATTCCTATGATTTTTAAATGCAGTTAAACTGAGCTTTGTGCCCCTTCTGGAACATTGCTATAACAGTTTAGTGTGATTTTTATGCACTAGTTAGCTGCACTAGTCTAGGTATTATAGTTCTTGCTTTTTAAAAAAAAAGGTCTGCATTTCCGTTAGAAGTGTGCTTAGTCATTATTTCCTTTGTTCTAAAATTGTTTACATACACTTAGTGGAAAATTTGTTTATACCACTTATAGCACAAAACACCTTGTAGATTATTACACTTATCGGTATACAAAGCATATGCTATGTGCTTTGTGCCATATATAGAACAAACAATTAAAACATCATTTTTGGTGCACATTTTTAAGATTAATTTTTTTCTTCATTTTTCCTGAACTCAGGGTTATTTGAAAGGTAACAAATGATTTTTTTTCATGAAAATATAAAAAATCGTGCAGTGAAGGGTTAAGGGTATGAACTGAATTCTTATTATAGTTACCCTAATTTATGGTTTTATAGGGGAAGGTGGGGTACCTCGGACCTATTTTTGCTTTTCAATTTTTAATTTTATAACTATTTGCCAAATTTAAAAACAAACACCATATGTTGAAACTTTATGATTTTTTACACTACATATAATTATCTTAAATTTTTTTAAAACTTATTTCAATTACAATTTTTGGAATAAACATAATAATGCACATAGAACCGAGGTACACCACCGGTGGTGTACCTTGGGTTTTGGGATGGTGTACCTTGGACCAATGATTAACAGGTAAAGAAAACATGATTTTCAGTAAGAACATCACTATTTATCAATCAGTAAACCACACATAAATTTAGAAATACATTTTTAATTTGTTTGAAAGATAAATAAAAATTTAGATCTTATTATCTTGTCACGCGTTTCCCTTTTTAAAAAATACCAAGATGCTCTATCTTCTGAAAACCATACTAGAGAGTTTTTTTAAGCTGCACTTATTTCCAACTAAGATTGTAATTGGATAAGTCTATTCCAAATGTTAACTTCTCGAGCTACCTATCTAATCCACTAGATAGTATTGGGTGTGGTAGCTTGAATATGTCCTTTTTTTCAACTTCATAAATGGTAGGATCTTCTCTTGTAAACTTCTCACAGTTTGGATCTTTTTTTTTACAAATTTAACTGCATATTCATCATTAGCAATAGAAATTATCTCTGCAAGAAAATATTTGATAGCTTTTTTGCCAGCAAATTTCACCAAAACAAAATCGCCAATCTAAATATTAATGTTATCTGCATCTTCTAGCTCATTAAAATCTTCCTCTGAATTATTGGATTCCTCATAAAAATCTTCAATATTCTCAAGTTCAGACTCTGAAGAAAAATAAAGTTATCTCTTAGCTGGCTTGGTAGGGGTTTTTACTGTCTTAGTTTGCTTTACTTGTTTCATTGCCCCCTTTTAGCCTTTTCTATTTCGAGACGCTCCTTCCGGGATGTATCGGTCAAAATACAAGACGTTCTTTTAGGTCTTCCCCCTATGGGGTCATTTTTTCGGTAGTGCATTTGGATGTGGCCTTATTTATTCAGGGGAGTGACAATGCTTGGCAAAGAAGTACTAGCTTCAAATGTTGACACACCAGTAAAATCATTTTGTGTGTTATTTTCTTCTTGCTTTTGCATTGAGCAATCATTGACATTTGATGGGAGGAAATCAAAATCTTCAAAAAATATTTTCATTCGCCGTTATATAAACCGTCCAAGGACTGCAGTCCATGGATGGAATAACCGAGTTAGCGTTGTATTGCACATATAAATGTAGTTAAGTATTCATCATTAGCTTTACCATAAATCATGATTATGCAGTTGCAAAACTGCATATTAAGTTTATAATTTAAGTTAAAATTTTTAGTTTTGGAAGGAAACATTTCACTTGAATTTAAAAAGGCATTTCAAAAAACTAAAGAACATGAAATTTTAGGAGTTGTAATTGTTATGCACTGCAGAAGTGTGTACCTTGGACCAGTCCAAGGTACACCACTTGTATTGGGTTCGAGGTACACCACTTGGTTATAAAAAACAAAGTAGCGGACCATTGTGTTACATTTAGGATTAACTTTGTTTCAAGCACACAGTGTTATAGCTAGAACATGACTGTATAATGCATGACCCTCATTTCATAATAAACAATGTATGTTTTAGAATAAAAATACCCAAAAGGGTCATTCCATTTTAAATCAACAAATGGGGTGCGCATCACCATTTTTGATTTTGATGAAAATTAGCATGTGTATTCCTTTTACTTCCCAGAGCTCAAAAATGTGTTCATTTTATTTTTAAAAAAATTACCCTTTGATATATAGGCCATTTTTGTTGTTGGTAACAGCGAAAATTGGGCGTTTTGATGCTTTGTTTGATGAACTATAACTTTTTTTCTATCAAAGATTTTGAGCTGAAATATAGCTCATTAGAAAGCTAAGAAAAATATCTTTTTATATATGCTATCAATAAATTTCAGATTTAAAAAAAATATTTATTTTTTCAAGGTCAAAGTTCACGACGAAAATAACATTTTTATTACTTTCGAGCATTAAAAAACCCATGAAGGGTTCAAAGTAACAAGCCGATTTTTTCATCATATATTCATAGTCATGGTTACTCACTGTATAAAAAAAATTGGCTTGTTACTCCACCCCCTTTATGAGATATGCCCCCTCAAAGTTGTAAATTTTTTAAAAAAATCCAATTTTCAACGCTAAAAAAATGCATGTGGGGGGCAAGATAAAAAAAATTTTATATGTGGTATGTTAAGTACTTTTTACCAGCTTTCTAATGAAACAAAAGTTGCTTTGTTATTCAAAGGCGTTTGGCAGATATAAGGTTTGAACTTTCAAAAAATTGCACAAAAAAAAAAAAAAACACGAATATTTTCATTTTTTTAAATCTTTTTTTTTATTTAAATGTAATTATATACCTCATTCTTTGCTTTAAATGCTAAAAAAAAGACTAAGAAGAGCAATGAAGAAACATATTTAAAGTTTAATAAGATAATTTAATATTTTTAACACCTAGGAATATAGAATACCACTAAACTTGTCTGATTTTTAAACATCTGATTGCTACCTACAACAGGACTGAGCTTTTTTCAACTTGTCCAGGTTTGTTCATACCATGTGGTCATCCTTGTTCTGGCTTGCTCTCACATGTGTATCTTAGTTGTCTTACAAATTCTGAAAGAAGTAGGTTGTTGAGCTAGTGTTTCTGCTGTAAAATCTTGTGAAGCTGATGTGATTTCTTTTCATTTCAAGTTCATTCATATTCACAGAATGTTTTGTTAAAGGTAAAAAAAGAAACTTTAGAATTCTTAAATATAAATTTAAATTTGTCTTTCTACATGTAAACAGTGAATAAGTTATGGATAACCCTAAATGCTCCATAGGAGTTTTTGAGAATGATGATTGT
The DNA here is from genome assembly GCA_038373865.1 of Uloborus plumipes. Classification (NCBI taxonomy): domain Eukaryota; kingdom Metazoa; phylum Arthropoda; class Arachnida; order Araneae; family Uloboridae; genus Uloborus; species Uloborus plumipes. Next base: position 79,914 of record JAXGGA010002668.1, read on the forward strand.
AATATATTAAGTTACAGTAGGCAGTCTACTGTAAATAGTATTTCTGTTACAGTGATAATGATAAAACTTTACTGCACCTGAGAACTAGGTGTAAAACTATTGAAACTGTTTGTACCTACCAGCAAGAAGTTCCATAAAGGTGGCAAAATTTGGCAAGAAATTTTTTTGCATGGTAGGTACAAACAGTTTCAATAGTTTTACACCTAGTTCTCAGGTGCAGTAAAGTTTTATCATTATCACTGTACTCAGAAATACTATTTACAGTAGACTGACTACTGTAACTTAATATATTACAATCATCATTCTCAAAAACTCCTATGGAGTATTTAGGGTTTATCCATAACTTATTCACTGTTTACATGTAGAAAGACAAATTTAAATTTATATTTAAGAATTCTAAAGAATTTCTTTTTTTACCTTTAACAAAACATTCTGTAAATATGAATGAACTTGAAATGAAAAGAAATCACATCAGCTTCACAAGATTTTACAGCAGAAACACTAGCTCAACAACCTACTTCTTTCAGAATTTGAAAGACAACTAAGATACACATGTGAGAGCAAGCCAGAACAAGGATGACCACATGGTATGAACAAACCTGGACAAGTTGAAAAATGCTCAGTCCTGTTATAGGTAGCAATCAGATGTTTAAAAATCAGACAAGTTTAGTGGTATTCTATATTCCTAGGTGTTAAAAATATTAAATTATCTTATTAAACTTTAAATATGTTTCTTCATTGCTCTTCTTAGTCTTTTTTTAGCATTTAAAGCGAAGAATAAGGTATATAATTACATTTAAATAAAAAAAAGATTTAAAAAAATGAAAATATTCGTGTTGTTTTTGTGCAATTTTTTGAAAGTTCAGTCCTTTATATCTGCCAAACGCCTTTGAATAACAAAGCAACTTTTGTTTCATTAGAAAGCTGGTAAAAAGTACTTAACATGCCACATATAAAAAATTTTTTATCTTGCCCCCCACATGCATTTTTTTAGCGTTGAAAATTGGATTTTTTAAAAAATTTACAACTTTGGGGGGGCATATCTCATAAAGGGGGTGGAGTAACAAGCCAATTTTTTTTATACAGTGAGTAACCATGACTGTGAATATATGATGAAAAAATCGGCTTGTTACTTTGAACCCTTCATGGGTTTTTTAATGCTCGAAAGTAATAAAAAATGTTATTTTCGTCGTGAACTTTGACCTTGAAAAAATAAATATTTTTTTTAAATCTGAAATTTATTGATAGCATATATAAAAAGATCTTTTTCTTAGCTTTCTAATGAGCTATATTTCAGCTCAAAATCTTTGATAGAAAAAAAGTTATAGTTCATCAAACAAAGCATCAAAACGCCCAATTTTCGCTGTTGCCAACAACAAAAATAACCTATATATCAAAGGGTAATTTTTTTAAAAATAAAATGAACACTATTTTGAGCTCTGGGAAGTAAAAGGAATACACATGCTAATTTTCATCAAAATCAAAAATGGTGATGCAACAACTTTTTTGAAAATTTGTTGATTTAAAATGGAATGACCCAAAAGTAACCGGAAAAACTTACTTTTGAATGGTGGATTTCTTTTTATAATAATATTTCAATCAGATGAGCTTTCAGCAAAACAGAAAGGTATGCAGTGAGACCTCTAGAGGTACATATTTCAACTACACATGTTGCTATTCATATATTTTAATAAGCAGAGCTGTAATCAGCCTAGGTCCGAGGTACACACATGTCCGAGGTACACCACTTACCCCTACATATTTAACCTTTAAAAACATGACGAAGTTTTACCAAGATTTATTGTAATAAAGGGCAGTTACATTTGCACGTGACTGTAGTAACATTTGTATCATTTTATTCACAATATTTTTGTCTAGTTTTACGATAATAGCTCACTTAGCCACCGAGGATTGGTGCCAGTTCCGCAATATGAATATGAGACTGAATAGGAGTAAAAGGTTTTCAGTAAGCTGCAGACGTAAGTCACAGTGAATCGCTCGAAAACAGACAACGAACTCAAACATCACAGGAAATATTTCTGCATTGAAAATTAACACATCCACGTATCATTTTATAGAGTTTAACTACTTAACACTTTAAAAAATGGCATGGAAATGCTTGAAAAGATAATCCTCAACGATACTCCTTTAAATCCTTATTTCAGGCAATAATTAGTTCGAAAAATAGTATTAAAAATCCCTTACAGCAAAAAATGTGTATCTCCAATGAAGTACACTGCCCTGGGAAAGTCAACACCAGCATCTTCAAATTTTCGCCTTTCTTTCTTTCTTTTCTTTTCTTGATTTTTTTGTCACGAATTTGTTATCTTTATTGTACTTTCTAACAGTGTTTTACTATTGTCCGTGGGAAACCAAAAACTTCAAATATTTCAGAAACACATTTTGTGGATATAGCGTTTACCTACCCACTGGAGTATCGACTTTTAATTCGTTCTAATATGCATTTAACAAGCAAGTGTTTCACTAAGCTCATTAGTGGTTGTATTCTAAAACCCAACGGTTGCGAAACCACCAGATTCTTGACACCTTAGTGAAATTACTTTAAAATGTAATAAATATTTCATACTGACACTGACCTAATGAACTTTGAATGTGCGAGGAGATTGTACAATTCCATTTCGGGGATATTGACAAGATATTCCTGGCAAATTAGAGGCTTCTCGAGCTGTTGCGTCCCAACATGCAAATGAGCTGCGTAAGTTATGATCACACACGGAGTGCATTAGTCATTACAGCTAAGTAGCCAACATATTCCACGAAGAGCTAGGTATATGCGCTTAGCACCTTGGCAGGATGGATATTAACTTATGCGTAGCATAAATCCCGAAATCAACGCTCATTGTGGTATATATAAATGAATTTGAAGAAATATTTTCAGTAAGTTACTTAGCGTGATTGTTTCTACCTTTCAGACACCCTTTATTGAAATAGTTCATAAAAAGTTTAATGAACTATTTAATTCGTTTATGAAAATGGAGTTCAAAGTATGAATAAAACAAAATATTCAAAAATTATTATTATTTAATCAATTAGATGTTTTGATTATACATGCACATATAATTCTCAATTACGCTACACCATTTGTATAACTTTCAAATTTTTGCATTCGTTTCTTCTTTTGTTCTTATTTGACTAACATTCTTAAAGAACAAACGAAAAAAATTTTAATAAACTACTAGGATGCTCTCTTTAAATGAACACATTATTTTTCGCTTTTCAAAGCACAATATTTTGTTAAATAAAAAATATATATATATTCAGGGGAATGTGGGGCAAAGTGATATGGTAAAATACTTTCACAAATTGCAGCGCTACCTATCTAGCAATACTTTAACTAAGTTCCTAGATATATAGTAGATTCCTGTCAAAAAATAAATAGCTCTAAAGAAAATGAAAGAAAATTATGCAAGCCATTTATAAAATTTGATTGTTATACTCGTAGTTTTTGAAAAAATATTTCTCGCTATTTTAAAATTATAAAATTTTTGTAATTATCATTTAAACTATTGATTGAGATCTACTGATGTCTAGTGCAAGTCATATTGATTATACTAGGCATTTTTTTGATTTCAAATGTTCGATGTAATTTGTCAAGTGCACGCGGGGCAAAGTGGATGGGGCAGAGTGGAAATAGTTAATTTCGTTTACTTATTTATTTCTTAATTAATTTACATTTATTTTCTTGATTATTTACTTATTTACTCATTCATTAACCCGTTTTATTATTCATTCGCTATTTTATTCATTTGCATATTAATTAATTCATTTATTCATTTACTTATTCTTTTCTTTTTCATTAATATTTTTTCTTTTATTCAGGCATTCATTTGATAAAAAATACCCTTAATCGTCGAATAGAAAATTGTTCATAAGAAAAATATCTCGTTTTTTACTCTGCCTCGTGATTTTTAGAGGTTAAAATTTTCCACCTTTTCTTGAAATTACAAATATCCGCCAAGGAGGAAAAATAATACTTCAACAAAAGTTATATTAAAAAATGCATTATTCCTCTTTTATGTACAATAATTTTTAGAAGAATTTTTCCATTTGTTCCTTTTGAAGCAGATATAAAAACTTAACTATTACCCCACATTCCCCTATATAGAGGTATGATTTTGGCTCACGATGAGCTAAAAAAATTAAACATTGTGGCAAAATATCGCGTCATAAAGTGTGGGAATACATTTCCATAATAATGCGAAATATTGCCATTATAACACAAGAAATTAATTTAAATGTAATAGAATATGGTTACGTTAAGACAGCAAATAGTATTTTTATAAAAGCTTCATAAAATTCTCCCTGCCCCATTTTGAAATACTTAGTGTATTGCTATAGTCAGCGCATAAGGTAATGCTCTGTTTTAAATACTTAAAACAGCCGTCTTTGTGGTCGGTATAAGATTAATAAGACACATGTAATGACAGCAATATCTACTTACTTTAACAATGGTTTCTTAATTATTGCAACTAAATGATAAAATAAAAACGAAAGCACATTGCTCTTTTTTAGGAATTTCTGCACGGTTTTTTCCCCAGAAGTTAGCATTCTTTCGATCTACAATTCTGCTACAATTGCTACAATTCTGTGTTTGTATAATGTGTTTTGTAAAGCTTTGTTTTACGTTTGAAACGTTTTTTTTATTTTTGGGCAGTTTTTAGATACAATTAAGAAAACTCTAAAAAATACCTTTTGAATCCGTTAAATACATCCCATTATAAACCAGACCATAGCTAATATTTATTTTTAAGGAATTATGCACATTTTTGTGTTTTACCATAAAGAAGAGAATGAGATGGAACGTTAAGACGTCCAAATAAAGTACTATTTTTTATGAAAAATTATTAATGTAAACATTAAGAGTATATTACCAATAAATTAAATTACGTTAAATCGTTATAGGTTACTTTCAGTTTCTTTTAAATATTTCTCTTATTTTGTTTTCAACCTAAATGACTAAATAATTTTTATATTCAAAATGAGCCATTACAGAGTTTATTGCTCATTTCATATTATCTAATGATAAGAAAAACACTTTTTGAAAATATAATCAATTCAGTTTCTCATTAACTCGCAAAACCGATAATTTATTTTTTAAAGTTTTCAATTTAACAGATGAACAATGAAGGTAATTTTTAACCGTCGTTTTCTTTGAGGAGAAAAAAGATAATTTGGATAATTGCGACATTTATCACCGTAGTAACACAGTAGGAATTTCATAATTTTATTGCATTACCCTGCCATCTAGGATATGAAGTTTTTGTTTTAATTCAGAACATTATGAAATGCAAAATTTGAGATATAAATAAAAGATTAGACGCATTGTAAAAATATTTTACTTTCCTCAACTTCCTATTTTGCTTCATTAGTATAGAAAGTATAAGTTTTTATTTTTGTAAATTGCTTTCGTATTATTTTCTTTAGATGCTTTTAAAATATTAAAACTTAATGGGGAAACATAATCTTTGAATATAAATCTTGTCTGCGCTGAGTGACTCTTATTTTCCCCCTTTAACTACCGTATCTGGATTTTTTATTTTTAAAATGCTTACTTTTTTAATGTTATTTAATTTACTTTAACTTTTCAGTAGTAATATATTTATTTTTTCTGCTGATTCAATGTTTAAACGTTTATTTTTGGACGCATTTTATTATGAAACATCAGCTGTGTATAGTTTTTAAACTTCGACGTGTTTTAAAGCTGGCCACATTCTATAAACAAACCAAAATTCTCAGAAACTCTAAAACAAAACGAAATGAAGAAAAGAGTAACTATTACTTCTTCTCAGCTCAGCATACCTTTTTTATGATTCATTTTTTAAAAATAAATTATGCTTTTAAATTCAGCTACAGTTCACTTCCCTGTTTTCATAGCCATATTTAGTCAATTTGATTACACTCAACGTATTTTGTTGAAGTTACCTATACTATTCTTCTGGAAAGTAAAAGGCAAACAATATACCAATCAGACAGTTACTTTAAGTTAAGTAAATTTTTTTTCCAACATAAATATTGCGGTTCATACACAACCCCGTGATCCCGGCCTAGTATACCCGGCCACACATTTAACATGCATGTTTGAATCCTACAAATTCCACAAAATGTCATACATGGGAAGAAATCAATGGTAAAATTCTCAGGTGGTGCGAGAAGTAAGTGAACTAAAGTTTTGGCAGTTTAATATTAGGATTTTGCGAGCAAAAGCTGAAATCGATTCTCATATGCAAATTACTTCTGCCCTGTTTCGTTTTTTTTTCTTCACAATGTTGTATTTGAAAGGTGTTCTCTACCGTAAGAGGAATATCCAATTTTAGAAAGCGTAAATTTATCGATTCGTTTCATGTCTTACTTGAAAATCCAAATCCTTTTTCATTTATGGCTCCTAGTTTATCGTAAAAGTAGTTATGCCTTTGAGCAGCATGTTTCAAATCTAAATTCTGCAGTGGAAGTGTTTTTTCGCTGCATTATTCTATAGTTTGTAACTTGTTTTGAGTAAATGCAAGTAGCTATCATTGGAATATTTGGAGCAGTATCTGAATATTGATATCACTTCTTTAATCACTTTGACTAAACTTTTTTGTAATGCCACAAAAAAATACGATATAAGGTTGTATCCATAATTAGCTTTGACAATGCGCTGGAGTGATAAAAAAAAATAGGGTGAAGTTTAATTTCGAGTCTTTTGCGTTTCGGTTTATTTAGAACTATAAGTTATCAATAAATCCTGTTACACATTGTTTTTTTTAACGAAAATGGTTTGCTATACGTTGGTTTGAATTATGTTTTTAGTAAAATAAAAGCTTCTTTTTTTTCCTGTATCAAGGAGTTCTAAATCAGTTCGATTTTTGGTATTTTGGATAGTAAACTTACTTAAAACGCATGTGATGTGATTTACACAAAATTGAAACTTTATGTGGAAAGTAATATTATGCTACATTTCGGATGCTCAAAAACCAAATAAAGTTACAATCAGATGAAAAGTAAAGTGCTTCCGCACGTCATTGGAAATGTTTTTCTTTTAAAAATTGAATCGACCTTTTTGTAGAAAAAAATCATCAGTTTATAGAATTCATTGAAACCCTGTACTTTGCATGAAGTTCGTTAAGAATAAAAGACAGTTAGTGAAAGTTATTATATTCGCTAATCATATTGACTATTAAAAACTTTCCTGAATATAAAGCACTACTATATGTGTTGTATCCATAGTCAAAACACAATTTAACTTTTTTCACAAGTTTTAGTCACACTTACGACTGCATTTGTTTATTTTCTAACACAACCGCAGTACTACGTTCAGCAAGCATTGCTTCTGCGCTAGAAGTATCCTTTTTCTCGAACAATCAGTTTCCTTTAAAAAACAACTGTTTCAGTTAAAATACGCTATATCTTAGGCAATAAAATTTTTAGTTTCGTTCTTTGAAACAATTCATAAAGTTCGGTGAACTTGTTGTGATATTGTCTTCACAAGCTCGTCTCGTTTCTCGTGGAAAAAGAAGATTAAATAATATTTCAATTTAACCGTTACTTCTAAGAAATGTATAATCATATTCGTATGTGTATTAGATTGCCAATACAATAAGATAGTTATGCTTTGGATTGAGTTACATATCCAAGATTGCATTCTCTAAGGAATTTTTCTTTTTCAAATGTACTTAAGATTAGTTTCTGAGAGAAAAAAAAAACATCCAACGATGAAACATCTGTCATGTCTTCCAACTTCAAAAAAAAAAAAAAAAAATCAAATATTATACTGGTTGCTACTTGTAAGTTTAAAGTTTTTTTTTTTTTTTTTTGTTTTGTGTTTTTTTATTTCACTTTTTTTTTTTCAACTTCAGTAAAAAAAATACATTTCATTCTTTCAAATAGAAGTATTCCTTAAAAACTTGAGATTGGTTAGAAATTTTCGTTGCTTCCATTGCGAGCAAAAAATGATTGAAAATTATTTCTAAATTGCTTCTCTGCTCAAAAATATTAAACGAGAGCTTTTAATGAACAAGAGTTTTAAAAGTTTTATCTGCTTTTTACTTCGCCAGTCCTGAAAATTACATTTTCAGTAACATTCAGTATTGTTACTGAAATACTACAAATATTTCATTCATTAGAGGCATTTTTGTTACTGCATGCACTTCCCTAAATGTCAGTCACAGATGAAACAATAGTTTGCACAACTGAAATGACTAGCAAAGCATAATTTGATATGAACGTTAATGAGATTGCTTGAGTATTTCGTAATAATGCAGTTTTGGTTGGGAGAATATTTACTAGAAATATGAAGTAGTATACCAACCATTGCGATCTCAATAAAAGAACACGTACACTGAAAAGAATAGATGTCGTTAATTTCATAGTAACAAACTGTAAACACTAAATTTTAAACGAAAAAACTGTTAAAATGGTTGTTTTACACTAACAAACTAAAATTGCTCATTTTACAGTTCATTACTGAAATCGCTTCTGCCTGTATTATACTGTTGTTTTTGCAGTATAATACAGCTAATTTTGTGCTAATGAACTATAAAATTGTGGTAGTAAAATGAAAAATTTCTGCTTTACAGTGATAATCTGTAAAACTGCTAATTTTACAGTTTATTATTATGAATTTTACAGTTTTAAGCTGGAACCTGTGTTGTAAGCATTAGGATCTTCTTTAGATGATAGATAAAAGCGATGAACAAAGTGATTTTTCCATTCTTAAAACGTTTAACTTAATGTCTGACCGTTCTAACTTAATTTGGTTAGATATGCATTTTTAGCAACGCACCCACATGTTGAAGTTGCTGTATTGTCTCATTGATAGCTTTATATATCGTGGCTTTCGGTCTCGAAAATCATATTTTCTAAAGCATCTTTCATTAATTGGTCTTTTTTTTTTTTTTTTATTGAAATGTGTTTTTCCTGGAAAATGTTTTTTTTCTTTTTTTGATTATTATTTCTTGTAAAAAAATCTGGTATGGACCCCACACTACTTCCTTTTACGTGTAAATTTCTTAGTAGTTGCCTTAAGTGTTAAAAAAATTGCTTGGAGTGAGCAAGGTAACAATTCAAATATTTACTCCCCTAATCTGCCACGAAACAATGCAAAAAATATTTTACAATGGTTAATTTTCTAAATATTGCTGATTTTAATATTATTCAGTGAATTTTTCGCAAAATATCGCCAATAGCGCCAAGTTGAACCCAAATTCAAAAATTTTTTTTGCCAAATTTGTCACCAACTTGGCGATATGTCCCCAAGTTGGCGTCCAAAATCTTGGACCAAAAGCTTGGCGACATATCGCCAAGTGGTCGCGCCATTTCATATCACTTGAGTCTGCATTGAAATTAACACTGATTTACCCCAAAAAAGGGGTAAAACACCCCCTTGGGAAAATTCAAATGCAACCACAAGGGGAGGTGCACAACTAGACCATCCTCAGAGCCTACATACCAAGCTAGAAGCTTCTACGGCATATAGTTTTTGAGTTATGCGAGCCACATCCGCACATACATCCGCACATACGTACATACAGACGTCACGAGAAAACTCGTCGTAATTTACTCAGGGGTGGTTGAAAAGGATTTTTCGGCTACTTATATGTTGGTAGGTACATATGCACGTGCTGACAGGTCGAAAAAACTACTGAAGATTCATTCGGGGGTGAGCAAAATCAAAGTTTAGACTCAAATTTGAGTGATTTTTTTTTCGCGATCACAATACTTCCTTTACTACGTAAAAGGAAGTAAAAATGATAAGACTTTTTTACTTATCTTTAAAAGAAATAACTCCTTATAATCTTCTTTTAAATTGCTACCAATCTGCTATTCTTTAAACATGGCGTTCAAAAGAGGGTCGTCAAATTCACATAAATTATAGCTTCCTTTTTCTATACTTTTTAAAAACCTCTAAAAACGTAGATGACAAGGAAAACATTTTCCCGAAAGTTATCTGAAAGAACGAGATTGGTTTTTGAAGTATTTTGCTAAAATACATGATGATACTACTTTTATGAATGTGTAAAAGGGACAGTGTTTATGTTTTTGCTAAATATAATAGTAAAAATCTCGAAGAGGAGAATTAATAATGTTAGAACAAGCATGTATGTAAATTTAGCAGGCTTTATAGTATAAAGGAGGAATTTGACGTTATCATCCAAATAAGAGTACAAGATAGATCAACTCCAGAGGAGTACAAAACAACCCTTGAACCTTATCCAATACCTAACCGTTTTCGAGTTACAATGAAATGAAGAAAGGTGGGTCAAAAACTTTGAGATAAAAAACGATTTCAGAAATTCCTGGCAATCATACACACAAAATAAGGAAACATTTTGAAAAAGAAGACAAAATATTATGAAAAGGGGGTCGAAAAAGGGGATGAGTCATGGTGCCAACAGTCTTTTTAGTACAAAATTCCACCGTAAAATACTGTCTCCATCAGACATTTAATTAAAGTAAATTTATAATAGTACTAGCTGATCCGGCGAACTCTGTTCCGCCTTAAAGGCAATAAATAAGCAAATTTTTGAATTTATTAAGTTTTTTATTATTAGAAAATACAAACAAAAAATTAAGTACCTACATTAATCATTCATTATTGTTTCTGTATTTTAGTACATAGGTTCCTCTTCACTCAACTACCTTATGATACACAACAGTTTTTGTTTTATTATCAGGCGCAAAAACAAACAACGCAGATGGTCTTCCGACCCGTGAACATGCCACATATAATTGACCATGGGAAAAACAGTGATATTCTAGATTCAAGTCACAAACTTTTAAGGATTAGCCTTGTGATTTGTTGATGGTCATGACAAATGCAAGACGGATCGGAAATTTAAGTCTTTTAAATTCAAACGGCATATCGGTTGGGATCATAGGGATCCTCAGAATGAGCAATCGTTTCTGACAGCTTATCACATATAAATTTCAAGGGAAGTAACGCGTTTGTTTATAATTTATTTCACAAAAAAAGCCAAATAACACTCAATGCATCGCTAACTTACAACCTGTTTACTGCTCTCCCAAAGCTGATAGAACGTGTGCTTTATGTCGCTCAGCCGTGAATGTGTCAAAAAAGGCTTAGTAAAAAGGCGAAGTCAATAAGACATTTTTTCTATTTATGTAACTGACACACATAAATTATAGCCTATGTCCGTCTCCTGTCTCTAAGCTACCTACCCACCAATTTTAGCCATATCGGTACAGTCGTTCTTAAGTTATAAATAGTGTAACTAACACGACTTTCTTTTATATATATAGATATGTTTGCCAGGTTGCATGCTAAAATACGGCAGTGAGTAAAGAGAGCTTGCTCCAACGTTTTGGTTTTTAGTGATTTTTTCAGTTCTCTTGCATTAACCCTCGTGGGTTCCTTGGGGTCATATGTGACCCCAATGCAATTTCTGTTTAATATATTTTGTTAATCAACCATTTTTTTAATGGCATTTTGTGGCTTTTATTCTTCTAGTTTTCTATTCAAAATAATGCTATTATTGTGTTTTATTTTTCCCGAATTGAATTTTTTGCACATAAGACCCTTGGGGTCACTTCCCCAGAAGGCCAAAAAAAGAGGACGTTGCAACTTTTGTCCAAGAGAACTGGACAGAAAATGCATAGAAAAATGTCATAAGTGTTTGAAATTCACTTGCAAAAATCATGTTTTTTCAGGTCTGTAACAGATGTAAATAAATCTACAGTTATTGTAAGTTTTGCTCTAAAATTATAATTTTAATTCATAAACTAAATTTTACTTTAATTGTATCTTTTTATTTTTTGTTTTTTCAGCATTAAAAAGTGTGTGAACTTAAATAATGCATGTAACATTCAATAATTATAATGAATTAATTAAAGGAAGCATTGGGGTCGTTTATGACCCGAAGGGTCTTGAGTGTAACTGAAATGGGAGGGACCCACGAGGGTTAAAAAGCATATAATTATCTTTATAAAGATTGTTTAATTTTTATTATAACTGTTGGAAGTACGCATATATTTGATTTCAAACTTCTACAGAGTGGATCCAGTTCCATAGCAAAAACAAATTGAAGGTATTACGCCCAAATGTAAGTAACGAAAATAAAATAAGATTGGGAGAAGGGAAGAGGAGTAGTCTTGCTTTTGTAAAATTCACTTCAATTACTATTTTCATTTGGAGCAGTTTCTTCCATCAAGGTATTCAATTCTGAAAAATTTACATTGAAATCCAATAAAAAAAATACCATGAAAATGCCTTAAAGCAGAGTTTTAGCACACTTAACTTAAATAAGATACTTTCTTTGAATAACAAGGTACCACCTTTGCTGCCAACAAACAACACTGTTCATTAGTGTCATGATTTTCGTTTCTAAAACGCTCAAAAACTCTCTAAAATATCTGATAACAGTTAACTACTTACTAAAGAGACAAATGATACAACTATCAGTCATTTTTAGATATGCATCAAAAAAATTTTAACACAAAATACGAAGAGCATCTATTCTAAAGCAAATACTAGTCATAATATCATAAGAGAGAGTACCAATCATTATCTGTAATACATGGCACTCCCATGTAATTAAAAGGGAATAAGCCCTATAACTCGCAATTTTAAAAATGACCCTTCACGACTTTAGGCAGTAAGCCAATTTTTATTTTGCTCTGGCAACTGTTTATGTTTTTGCAATCTCGAAATGATACAATCTTGCAAAAAAATTATCCCTGCACTTAAAGCGCCAAAACTTTCGCTGTACGCTCCGAAATAAATGAAGTAATTACATTACCATATGATTAATGAGATAGACGTCTAATTTAATTATCAAGGGCTTAAAAGTAAGTTTTTTTTTTCAGAAGATTACACGTACTCTGAATAACTTGGAAGGAGAAATAGTATGTATGAATGTATGAAAAGGTGGTGCAGCTAGTTACGTATTTCACTGTAGGTCTAACTGTATGTTTGTGTGTCTGTATTATTTCCTACATGTATTTATTTTTTGTATTTATGCATCCAACTTAAAATCTTTCAAAGATAATAATGTAATTTCTAAATTATTTAGCCGTAAGAGAACATCCTAAGATATTTTCTCTCAGGAATGTGCACGATTTAATGTATGAAATGTATATGTATATTTTCGTTAAAAAATAAATAAATTAATAAATAATAATAACCATTAGTATTCTTTTTTTTTAATAAAAGCGTTAAAATATTATGCTATCTGGTTTTATCTTAAAAGTCTTCTCACTTTAATATTTTTCATGTCGGGAGCTCCGCTCTCAAGGGAACCTTAATTTACAACTGAGAAATAAAAATGTTAACGTTTAATTGAACTTTCAATCAATTTCAATTATATACTGACGCGGATAACCTTGCATTCTCTTTATTTTAAAATTTACAGTGTAAAGACAGAGATTTAGGGAAGAATAGTTTTTAAAATACTTGTCTTGAAGCTAGGAGAAAATGTGATAATACATCAGAGCTAACTGAAAAATGACTCAGTTTGGTAGAAATATAGGTTTTAAAAATCTATACATGAAACAAAACACTATGTTTAGCAGTTCAGATGTTAGTGTTCACTTTTTAATAATCGGGTTGATGATTAGTTAAAATCATGAGTAAAGCTGCGATATTGTTTTCTGTCAAGAAGGTTTTTTACTCATGAAAAGCTTTATTAAACTATTTTAATTATTTGAAACATTATTTAATTTTGGACTTAAATCATTTTTAAAAATATCTCCAAAGATTTCTCAAAATTCTTTTCTTTACGAAATTATTTTTTTTTGTTAATACAAGAAGGAAGTATTGCTGAACTAACTACTACACGTTTTAAGTTTTAAAAAAAATCTAGCATTCATCCGCAGTTTAACGAATTTTTCCCGTTCATTGGGGCTGAATTAAATGAATCTTGAGTAAACGAAATATTTCCCTTATTTTTATGAATCTTATTACAGTGGCACTTTGCAATAATGTTAAAAAATGTTTCGCTTATGAAAATTCTTCCCAAGCTATTTTTCTAAAATATTTATGTGCAAAAACTATATTCGTTTAATATAGCAATAAAGAGAAAAATTGAGTTATCTCCATAACAAATTTCTCTTAAAGACTTTAAGCTCAAAAATTCTTAAATTTATTACTTAAACCAGTTTTCGTTCAATTTATCTCAAGCACTCTAAGAAATTCTTCTAAAAGAACTTAATTATGCTGAAAATACAAAGTTGATTAATGCTTCCTGCATGTTTTACATGGTATAAGTAATAAGATCATAAAAAAGTAAATGAGTACTGAATTTATTTTTACTTTACCATAAATTTTGCGCTAAATTTCTTTCGGGGGCAGTGTTTAAACAATGCGAAAAGAAATAAAGTAGAAAATTTTACTAAAAGAATATAGCAAACAGGAAACCTCATTAGCTTTGAGACTTTTTATGAATAGTGTTGTTTGCTTCTTTTCCATTTTTGACTTATCATTAAAGATTTAGTTATAAAAATGTTGCTTTAGAATTCATGGCGTTCTCTCAACTATGAAGTTGCTTCAAAATTACATGAAAGAAAAGGTTATTTCCGGAAATATGACACGAATACTTTATTTATAAATATGTTGATGAATTAAATTTCTTTAATAAACCGTATATCATTTGGGAAATTACATTTTTGAATCTTTTAATTTCACGGATTTTCAAAGCCTCAGAAACTCTACTTTGTTCGACTTCTTTAGACACGTTTTGTTCGTAGTACTTAAATGGTTCCTTACGTTTTGTTTTTCCGATAAAAAATTGTTTTTTCTACATTTATAAAAGCTATTATTTATACAATACTTGATATTTCTTTACGATTTTTTTTAATAAGATAAAAATTAATTTATTGATTCATTTTGAATCAAACTTAGTGCTGTTGTCTGTATCTATACTTTACCATTTTTAAAAATATATGCTGAAATTTCCCGATCTCTTAATGCACTTACTTTTCAACGATAAACGGTTAATAAAAACACTACATTATGACTTTAAACTACTTGCAATATATATATATATATATATGTGAAACTAATTGTAATACTTTTTAACATTAGTGTTTGTTTACTTAACCAAAATAAGTTTTGATTTAATGTATTAACCAAAATAAGTTTTGAACTTATACCGGTGACTCTGCCGCTTGTTTATATTCCTGAAATATACAAATAAAAAAAAAATTTAAGAGGGCAAATAAAAAAAAAATGTATATATGTTTCAAAAAACCAACATTAAGCAATCAGAGACAGTTAGTAGGATACATATCGTCGGCACCATGCTAAAATGACGAATGTAATACCAATACAGTTACTAAAAAAATACAAATTTTGGTATTTTTTAAGAGAGCCAAAACACGGAAAAATTTTTCTCACCTGAAGTGTTTGATTATTTTCAATTTTTTAATTTTTATAGATATCTTTAAGGTTAAACATATCGTTAGAAGGTATCATTTTAGTTTTATTTGTAAAATTTGAACTTGAAAGAAACGATTTTTCACATTCGTTATTTTAGCATGGTGCCCACGATATCTACAATTTTATGTGGGCATACAAAAAAAGTTCTTCGCTGAACCTAATATTAATGTTTTAACTGTATGTAGTCAGCAAAAACATTATTTGCACCTCCTAGAAAGTTATTTCGGTAACGTGTAATGTTCTAATGGTTTTTTAGATAAAATCGATATGAGATAATACACATACAGGCTGACACCGATAGACAATTATCCATGCATCGCAATGAATGCTACTACTTTAGTTATCTTGGTTTAACCCTACACTGCATAGCGTTGCCAATTGGCTACATGGACTTTTTTTACTTATGACCAAGCTTACTGCAACTCAAGCATAAAAAGCAAGTATTAGGCATCTTTAAAGCAAATATAACCATCTATCCACAAAATTAAATTTTTAAAAATGTTTTCCAATGTTTAATTATTACACTGAAAAATATATATAGTTCTTTCAAAGAACAAAAAATCATGCAGTGTAGGGTTAATCTACACTGGTTATCAAAAATTAAGGAAAAACTAGCTGCCAGGGCAGCTAGATTAGCTTCCTGCGGCATGTTGATGCATAACGTGCCCCCTCTCTAACTTTTACCTCATTCTGAAGTTATATTATTTAGTATAATTTAATGTTCATTAGATTTCAAGACATACCACGCACGTGACCCGGCGTTGCACGGGCACTTCGTGTCTTGAAAGTAGTGAGGAAAATTTCAAGAAACTACTCCCCGCCAAGGCGGCTCGCTAACAGGCGCTTCAAGTCTTTTCTTTTTTCCTATATAAAAAAAATCATTCGAATTATTGAGATGCTTCGCGCTTTCAAGATGGTAAGGAAAGTTTCAGTAAGTTCAGCTCGCTTAAAGGAAAAAAGCAGACATAGATACTCAGTTTTTTATGTAAGTAGATGGCCTTTCAACAAATGAATGCTTCAAAATATTACAAGTAGCTAGCGATAAAAATAATATGTAAGTGGTCCGCTTATGAGTTTCGTGTTTGATTTAGTTTAGCCTTCATTCAAAATTCTCATTATCATTTTTATTACTGTTTCATAGCAACGACGGTTTGGCAACAATGGATTTCATATTTAATCATTCATTAGGCTTAATCGCTTTAAATTTGACTACTTATTAATTAATATCTTCGCTAATTAAAATCGTATAATTATATGAATTGAAACTAATGAAGCTTGAAAAATTACCTATCTATCGGTACCTGGTTCGACTTTCAGTTCGTTGGCGTTCAGGAGAAAGAAGCGTGGCATAGATAGATAGAAAGATACTCAGTTTTTAATATAAGTAGATCACAAAAAAGACGATTGCTCAAGAAGTTACTTGTAGATTTTATGAAACTTGGCTACATTGTACAAAACATAGTAAGGTATAAAATAACATAAAAAGAAATTACCAGACAATCATGGTTTGATAAAAAATAATGCACTTATAAAATGAACAAATTTGAGGTGGTAGTTTGGTATTGGGGAAGTACCCTCAATATGGTATATGATCCCCTCTAACAGCAATACAGCACGAGCAGCGATGCGTGATGCTGTCAATTATTCGGTCTATCAATTCTACAGGAAGCAAGAGCCACTGATATTGCAAAGCAGTAGCAAGCGTGGAAAGGGTTTAAGGGGGTGGGTTGAGGGCAGCAATACGTCTTCCTAAAGCGTCCCAAACGTGCTCGATAGGATTCAAGTCCGTGGAACGAGCTGGTCACTCTATGCGCAGATTTGTAGCATATTCCAGATAATCGTCTATGATGCGAGCTCGGTGCTGTCTGGCGTTATCGTCCTGTAGCAGGAATGCATCACCTATTGCCCCAGCATATGGACAAACATAAGAGCGATTCCATACCAAATCACCGAAAAAAAAAAAAAAAGTTGGTCGCACGACCGACTCGGATTTTTTTTTTTATTTGGTACACAGATTGATGGTATAGAGGTATGAAAAAGCCCAAAAGGAAAGTTACCTGCTCCACTTATTTTCTGAGATACATGCCCTCAAAGTTTGTCCCCCACGTCAAAATACTAAAAAAGTGATGTTATTTAATCATTTTTTATAAAAAATCGTACTCATGCAAAATAAAAGTGTTAGATATCTATGGAAACTAGTTACTCCAGGCATTCTGAAAAAAAAAACTAGAACGTTCATAATGAAAATTGCCAAGGTACAGGGCTCTTTGAAGTTGTCACCACAAAAACTTGATTTTGCAGATTTTGCTAAAATTCAGGCATTTATTACAAAAAAAGGCAAACAAAACCAAAGGTTTTCTCACTTTCTGGTAGTGTGCAGGTCCTCCCTGTAAATTGCTACGCAATAAATTTTTTGGGTTTCTCACTCCTTCTTGGAAATATTTTAGCTTAAAAATAAGCCATAAGGCAAAAAATGCGTTTTTGGCCATCTTGGCAGCCATTTTTCTCATAAAGGGGGAGCAGTAAAAACTTTAATTTTTTTTTAAACAAGCCACTGATATGTTAGCTATTCACAGGAAAAGAGTTTACTTTTGGTTATTTCTCCCATTAAGAGATATCTTGCTGACAGTATATGCATGTTTTTCGAGACGACCATATGCTATTGTTTCCCCTCTCATGGACTTAAAATTAATAAAACCAAAAAATAATTATATATTTATTATTAGCTGTATTATTTACTCAATATGTCATGAAATTTAATTTATTAAATCATTGAACAATACATTAGATAATTGATGAAAACAAGAAAAAGTATTTCTCTGATGCCTGAGCATTATGCATTCATAATTATAAAGCACTAAATACTTTCTTGAGAAATTAATTAACATAAATGAGCTCTAAATATTTATATTATAAGCAATACCCAATCTTGTGATTGGGATACTCCTGTTTTTATTGAAGAATTTCTTGAATATCACGTGAATATCAGGAAAATAAATGAGGTCTTTTCGTTTGATGTAGGATATTTTATGACAAATTTCATTTGATGGGCCACTAACTGAGCATGGTGATAAAGAGCTATTAACCCATTAATGCCTAGCGTCCCTTTTTAGGGACGGTCCGAAAAGTGTGTCTGAATTTTCCAAAAATGAACATTTCAACCAAATAATTGTGTTCCATTATTACTTTGGTATTCCTTCAATTCTGTATTAACAGATTGCAGCACATAACCGCTGTAAAGTGTGATCTGTAGCCATTTGATTATGATCTTTATCAAAAATGACATCGTTCGCAATCTCAAGAACAAAAAGCTAAGTTTTTAAAGTTATTAACAAGTAAATCTATCTGTGTTTGATATATGTGCTACTTTGATCGATGTTTTAGTTTACCTTTTTTTGCAATTTTGTAAATTTTAAATTTTTTTAGGATTTTATAGCAATTTAAGAACGTCCCTAAAAAGGGACGCTAGGCACCAAAGGCTGCATTGTTTAACCGTTGCTGATTTCTTGCTTAGAATCTATAATTTATATCAAAGAAGTTAGTAAATGTTTTTAGACTGAAAAACAGATAATAATTGTCATTTTTAAAACTTATTTTATTTTCAAAATCTAATTAAATTAAATTAATTAATATATATAAACTTAATTATACAATGTTCTTAAATAGTTTCTCTTTTTTTTTTAATTACAAAAAATACTCAAGGTAAATTTTGAAAGAAAGCTATTTCAAAAATCTAATTCTTTAAAACACTAATTATTCCTTATATTTCATTACTTTTTCATAATGAATTTAGGTGTTTATTATTGTTTAGTCTGACTGTTGGGGGGGGGGAGGAAGAAGTCCTAAGCTGTTTCAGAAGCTTAGCATTTCACCTTGATGAAGAATTCAAGGATTGCATATGTGTCTGTTGTTTGGAAAAGGAAAGGGGGGTTGCAGATTTAATTTCAGAATTCCTTGAGCATTCCAATTTTGATCTCTACTGTGAGAATTTATTTACTTCTCTTGCGCTCCTACGTGATTATTTGTCTCAGCAAGGTTTTGTGCAAGAATCGGATTAAAAAATGCTCATGAACTGAACTTACGTTGTTCAAAAAAGAAAAGAGAGGAAGTTTTGAATAAATGTCGATGACAGGTAAAATAATATTACGTTGGTTCGGTGGAATAATAGCAATGTCATAACTATTGCATTGAATCTTCATGGAGTTTATCCTATTGTAAAGGCTAAGCGATTGTCCAACAGCGAAAAGAAAGTAATTGAAATTGATGAACCAAATATATATGGTTGCTCAATACAAACGTTGCATAGGGAAAAAGATCCCATGTATCAAATATCGGGAACTACCGGTTTTTGATCCACTCTAAAAAATGGTGGTAGCCGCTCTTCATTTTTATTTTAAAAGCTGATGTACAACATGCATTGAGCTCAAGAGAGTTGAGTTAGGTATTATGGGGCTAGTTGTTATATTGTTTTAAATAAGACTTAGGTAAGATGTGCCCATTGAAGTAAAATATCTTATCGGAATGCAGCAAATGCAATACGTAGGTTTGCAGAAAAAATGTTTTGCTGACTTTCATACTCAACAACACCAATATTTCCTTGTTCTCTGAATCTACTTCCCAGTTTATGTTAATTGCTGCTTTTATTTCTTCTTATAAATAGTCATTTTCAATATTACATCGTAGGCAGAAAAAAAATTTTGGTAAAAAAGTATGTACCCTCTGGTGCCTAGCGTCCCTTTTTAGGGACGATTTTTCTTTCTTAAATAAAAAATTTATTTTTTACATGATAATTTTTTAACTATTTTTCCTGTCCATTAAACACTATTTTTAACCAGTATACAAAGTATCGTTGAAAAATAAAATGTCAGGCATTAATGGGTTAATTTCAGCATCGAATTCCATTTTACCTTATTAACAGTTATATATTTACAAAATAATTAAATAAATAATTTAATATAAAGCCATGCTTGAAGAATTAAAATTAGTGCAACTAATTTATTCCCATACTGATCTTTACAAAATTGACATGCGTTGAGCACTGATAAGAACTGACAAGAAAAAGTTTACTCACTAAAATATTAGTTCACAGATACTATAAAGCATACATTCTATTTTCCACAAAATAATACTGCAACAAAGAACAAGGGTATCCTCCTGTTTATAGCCATCAATCAGGAACATCCAATCACAAGATTGGGTATTGCCTATGAGATAAATATTCGAAGCTCTTTTATTTTAATTGATTTTTCAAGAAATTCTTTAGTACCTACCCCTTTATACCCTTGTTCTTTGTTGCAGTATTATTTTGTAGAAAATAGAATGTACGCTTTATAGTATCTGTGAACTAGTATTTTAGTGAGTAAACTTATTCTTGTCATTTCTTATCAGTGCTCAACACATGTCAGTTTTGTAAAGATCAGTATGGGAATAAATTAGTTGCACTAATTTTAATTCTTCAAGCATGGCTTTATATTAAATTATTTATTTAATTATTTTATAAATATTTAACTGTTAATAAGGCAAAATGGAATTCGATGCTGAAATTAATAGCTCTTTATCACTATGCTCAGTTAGTAGCCCATCAAATGAAATTTGTCATAAAGTATCCTACATCAAACGAAAACACCTCATTTATTTTCCTGATATTCATGTGATATTCAAGAAATTCTTCGATTAAAAACAGGAGTATCCCAATCACAAGATTTGGTATTGCTTATAATATAACTATTTAGAGCTCATTTATGTTAATTAATTTCTCAAGAAAGTATTTAGTGCTTTATAATTATGAATGCATAATGCTCAGGAATCAGAGAAATACTTTTTCTTGTTTTCATCAATTATCTAATGTATTGTTCAATGATTTAATAAATTAAATTTCATGACATATTGAGTAGATAATGCAGCTAATAATAAATATATAATTATTTTTTGGTTTAATTAATTTTAAGTCCATGAGAGGGGGAACAAAAGCATATGGTCGTCGCGAAAAACATGCATATACTGTCAGCAGGATATCTCTTAATGGGAGAAATAACCAAAAGTAAACTCTTTTCCTGTGAATAGCTAACATATCAGTGGCTTGTTTAAAAAAAAATTAAAGTTTCTACTGCTCTCCCTTTATGAGAAAAATGGCTGCCAAGATGGCCAAAAACGCATTTTTTGCCTTATGGCTTATTTTTAAGCTAAAATATTTCCAAGAAGGAGTGATAAACCCAAAAAATTTATTGCGTAGCAATTTACAGGGAGGACCTGTACACTACCAGAAAGTGAGAAAACCTTTGGTTTTGTTTGCCTTTTTTTTTAATAAATGCCTGAATTTTAGCAAAATCTGCAAAATCAAGTTTTTGTGGTGACAACTTCAAAGAGCCCTGTACCTTGGCAATTTTCATTATGAACGTTCTAGTATTTTTTTTCAGAATGCCTAGAGTAACTAGTTTCCATAAATATCTAACACTTTTATTTTGCATGAGTACGATTTTTTATAAAAAATGATTAAATAACATCACTTTTTTAGTATTTTGACGTGGCGGACAAACTTTGAGGGCATGTATCTCAGAAAATAAGTGGAGCAGGTAACTTTCCTTTTGGGCTTTTTCATACCTCTATACCATCAATCTGTGTACCAAATTAAAAAAAAATCTGAGTCGGTCGTGCGACCCCCATTCGGTGATTTGGTATGGAATCGCTCATAAGTATCAAGGATGTCATCTCTTTCAATTTGAGCATTTACGCCCCCCTGGGAAAGACATGGAGGTCTGTGCGTCCACCCAAAGAGATGCCACCCCAAACACAGACACTGCCTCTTCCGTATGCATATCTTTCGCGAATGTTTGACGGATGATAACGGGTTCCAGGTTTCCTCCATATTAAATGACGCCTACTATCACTTTCTAGACTAAATTTAGACTCGTCCGTAAATAGTATAACCCTCCATTGGTGAACATATCGTGCTCACGGCAAAAGGTCCCTCCTATGGTGAGATGACAACGGCACACAAATAACTGGTCGTCTCACAAACAGATCACCTTCGTAAAGCCTTCTACGCACGGTATAAGTTGACACAAACCTTCCGGTGGCTGCAGCCAGGGAAGATCTGAGACGAGTCGGAGTAGCATATCTACTCCTGCGTGCACATTACCTCAAATATCGGTCATCAGCGCCCGTCGTAGCTATTGGCCGTCCTTGATTGAACCTCCTGCATGCCGAACCTGTGGTTAAAAATTGGCCCCAAAGTCTATGAGCCACAGAAGGACTCACATTTAGTCCCCTGGTCACTTCTGTTTGATTTTGTCCTGCCTCTAGTCTCCCAATGGCTCTGCAGCTTAGTTCTGCAGGTAAATGATGCCTAGAAGTCATAGCTACGAGTTGGCTATCTCAGATTTCTTTTGGTAGTATCACGGCGAGATTTATAGGCGTGCTCTCAAACGTGGTTTTTTAAGATCCTCGAAGATGACGTACTCCGATTGCAGCGCCACTAATTTGCATAGCATAGGCAGGAATTCGAGTGAAACAGGCGATCGCATATTGCAATCGCTACTGGAAATGAATTACATTAGAACGTTTCTTGATAAAAACATCGTGACGTCAGCGTGACGTTTGCCTATGAAAAACGAGCTAGATAAAACGTCACAGCCTACTTGGCAAATAAGAGGAGATTGCTGACTGCTTGTGAGCTCTTATTGGCTCCCATAGTGACGTCAGTGCCAAGTTAAGTTGATGATAATGTAATTCACTTCCAGTAGCGATTGTAATTCGAAGCGATTGCAATGGTGTTTCACTTGAATTCCTGCCTTAGTTTTACTCAGCAACTCTTATTTAGCAACATATCCAAATTTTGTATGATTTGGATCATTTTTCAGGGAGTTATCGCGAATTTTGTGATTTTTCCTTAATTTATCATAACCAGTGTAGTTTTTGAATGTTTTCACATTTGTTTCACGCCAAGCAATGGTTTCTCGAATCAAAATTCAAAACCGTTTTAATGGATTTTGTCCCATTTTTTTTTTCTTTTACTGTTTTGAGTTTTAGCAAAATAAAATTATTTTATAATAAATTTAAGATCTAAATAAGTACTCGTATCTTGAAGGGTAACTATGTTCCTCCCTGCATCTAAATGTATTATCAATTTATCTAGATGTAAATAAAGTTACAAATTAGCTAGTTATATTTAGCTATACCTTTAGTGTCAAAAAATATTATAGATCAATGTTTTCCTACAGTGTTACGTAATCGACTTTCTAAAATATTTAAGGAAACTGCGTGATGCATTGCTTAAGCGCATAACCACATTAATTGTTATTTAGTGAGGTAATAAAATGTCGCTAATACTATCACTTTTACGAATATTATGCCTTTGAAATCTCCTTCATGCTGTCCGATATACAAATCGGAAACAGCGTTTCAATTTCGAGATGCATTTAATTTTCGAAGATCCCACCAATTTAGCTCCATACATCAAAGCAGTATCTTAATTACCACAGTTCTGTACAGCACATTAAATATCACAGGACGATTATCTCCTCAATGCCTTCTACGGCTCCGGTTCCGCGATTCGGACGAGTCATGGCGAATTAAGTGAGGTAATGAAGCAACTAACACAGTGGGAATAGCATCATCACAGTTATTTACCGGATCATCAAGCCGAGAATTTCGCAAATTGTAGTCGTCAATTTCTTAGAAATATGCGGAGTTCTCGAGACGCACATTATGCTGATCAATCATGAAACTAGGTCGCATTTTATGAATAACGTAGCCATTTATATTGAAAAAAAAATGAATTGATGAAAATTAATTAGGTGTTGGTAAACGGCTAAAAATACTGAAGCATGTGCTTTTAGGAATACATTTTAAATCAATCAGGAAGCATTAAACCAGAGAAGATTATTGTGATACGTGAATATATCTTTTAGAAAGAGGGAAAAAAATAATGCAAAGATAAATAAATAAAAGAAAATATAAAATAAAAGTAAAAACGAAGAAAAAAAAAAAAAAAAAAAAAAAAAAAAAAAAAACACCCTTCATCAAACAATCTCCATTTTACTCTTACCTAGACGTGTTGAAAAACATATTTCTTCATAAAAGAAATGAATAGTGTAACTTTAAATAAATCTAAATTTAAAAAAGCAATTTTCTATGGCTTTTCCAAGCCAAATTTATTTTGTATCTATGATTGAAACAATTAAAATATTAAAAGAATGTTTTCAAATACTTTCGAAAAAGGCCTTTGTTGTTCTACTTCAGTCAGTTCTGAAACTTTCCGTTTACATATGGAATTCAGTTTTTACTGTACTTTATTTTAAAATGGTGGGGAGAATGCCATTAAATTAAAAGTTATTACGTAGTTACAAACACATATTTGTGATTAAAGAATTTATTTAGCTCTCTGAATATTTATATACACGCTGAGTATATAGAATAGCTTCATACTGAAAATTGTTGTTTTAATTGAGGAAAAAAATCATTACCTTAATATTTATCTTAAGTTTTTTTTTTCCTTCAAGCTGCTGCATAAGTCAAATCAACAGAAATAAATATATTATGTAATTAATTTTTTTAAATGTTTTTTTTCCTTAAGCAATAAGCTTCCATTTCAATCAAAAAATATCTAACAACTTTAAATCCTAACATTTGAATGCGGGTGAATGTCTTTTAAAGGCGCTAAAATACCTGAGTTATATAGTGACAAAAAAAACCAACAAAACATAGGAATTGAACCTCACTTCCATTTTATGGGATGTATATATTTTTCCGGAGATTTTCACATTTCCGTATTTACAGTCCTCTTTTCATCTCATTGTTTCAAGAAAAAGTAGAATCCAGAGATCTTAAGTACTTCGTGTCATACTTAGCCCGAAACCTTTCTTTGTGTAAGATAACTTATTTCTAGAATTACTTCAAAGTTTTCGAATTTCTTTCTCTCACAATGCGGTTCAGAAAAAGAATAAAGCCATTTGAGAGGTGCAGCTGACAACTTGTATCGTTTTCCGATGAACCAACAATGTTGTGGTGACAAGTATAATCGAACCATTATTTCCTGAGGTAAGTTTCGTATTTTATTTCAGATAACAAAAGACAAACTCCATCATGTTGAATTATATTAGCATTTATTTGTAGTAAAATACTTTCATTTTCTCTTATTAGAGAATTTAATCTTTAATGCATGTGATAAAAAAAGTTCAACTTCAAAGTAATAGCATTGTTCCTGTTTAGTTTGACTTGTATCGAAAAATAATAGTAAATAAGGTGAGGAAAAAATAACACAATTGAGAAAACGTGTTGAAATCGCAATAAAGCATCAATCGTTCTGCGTATAATGTATACCTAATTAAATGAATTTAACTGAAACAACCGCAAAATCCAGATTAGCAAATATAGTGGAATAATCCGTTAAGTGTATTTTAAATAAGGCGTAGGTATTAATTACAACGTAAGACATAAACTGATTTTTTTTTTTTTTTTGGTAGGGGGTGTTTTTTTTTTTTTTTTGTGGCCCTAAAATACATTTTTGCTATCTATATTTAACATCCGCGAGAGGTTAAATAAAAAAAATAAACAATTAATTTAAAAAACTAAAAAATACTGTAATTATTTTATCAAATTTATATGATGAACTGTTAAAAAAATCATAAATATTGATATTTTAACAATTTTAACAAATGAAGTAGGGTTCTGTGCTAACTGAGATGACTATTTTAACACTTTCACGCAAATTTTGAATGTGACCAACTGAACTTATTAATAGGATAATGGAAGAAAAATTTAAAATGTAAAGCAAAACTGATGTTATGAACAGCTACATTCAAAAAATCACAACTTGAAGTCCCTGAATATGCTAAAAAGTTTCAGTAAATTTTATAATCATCATTATTAGTCGTGTGACTATTAACAAATGTAAAACCAGAGGTAATCATTCGGTGTGCAACTGCTATTAGGAATGTAAATTGGAAAGTAAGAAATTCTCTATTTTTGTCTCATAATATATCAGAGTTCTGACGTTAGCAATATACCCACAACGCGGTTATTCTTTCCAAGGACAGTCGTTTCGTGCTTATTGGCACTCGTCAGCCTGGAATAGGAAAAGCTGGAGGCAGAAATCATCTTATAGAAGCAAATAGAGTAAAAAAAAAAAAAACACGCAGCTAACATAAAATTAGAACGCCGCTTCTGTAAAAAGATTTTTACCTCCATCTCGGTTACTTTCCTATTCCAGGCTGACGAGTGCCGATAAGCACAAAACTGCAGTCCTTGGAAAGAATAACAGAGCTGGCGGAATATTATGTTTCTGATTCAGCCCTGGAATAGAAAAAGATGGAGGCAAACCGAGCTGGAGGCAAAAATCATCTTATAGAAGCAAATAGAGCCAAAAAAAAAAAAAAAAAACAGGCAGCTAATATAAAATTAGAACGCCGCTTCTGTAAAAATATTTTTGCCTCCATCTCGGTTACTTTCGTATTCCAGGCTGACGACTGCCGATAAGCACCAAACTGCAGTCCTTGGAAAGAATAACAGAGCTGGCGGTACATTATTTGTTTCTGATTCAGCCCTGGAACAGAAAAAGCTGGAGGCAAACCGAGCTGGAGGCAAAAATCATGTTATAGAAGCAAATAGAGCGAAAAAAAAAACAGGCAGTTAATATAAAATTAAGAGGGCCGCTTCTGTAAAAAGATTTTTGTCTCCATCTCGGTTACTTTCCTATTCCAGGCTGACGAGTGCCGATAAGCACAAAACTGCAGTCCTTGGAAAGAATAACAGAGCTGGCGGTACATTATTTGTTTCTGATTCAGCCCTGGAATAGAAAAAGCTGGAGGCAAAAATCATCTTATAGAAGCAAATTGAGCCAAAAAGAAAAAAAAAAAAAAAAAAAAAAAACAGGCAGCTAATATTAAATTAGAAGGCCGCTTCTGTAAAAATATTTTTGCCTCCATCTCGGTTACTTTCGTATTCCAGGCTGACGACTACCGATAAGCACCAAAGTGCAGTCCTTGGAAAGAATAACAGAGCTGGCGGTATATTATTTGTTTCTGATTCAGCCCTGGAACAGAAAAAGCTGGAGGCAAACCGAGCTGGAGACCAAAATAATGTTATAGAAGCAAATAGAGCGAAAAAAAAAAAAAAAAACAGGCAGCTAATAAATTAGAGGGCCGCTTCCGTAAAAGGATTTTTGCCTCCATCTCGGTTACTTTCCTATCTCAGGCTGACGAGTGCCGATAAGCACAAAACTGCAGTCCTTGGAAAGAATAACAGAGTTAGTGGCATATTTTTGTTTCTGCTTCAGCCCTGGCTTCATTTCGGTAACTTACTGCTTTATAGTTCTGATGTTGTTTTAAAAATAAAAGACAAAATGAATGTATAGTTTTGAATCGATTGATATAGCTGGGATTTATTATATTGCTGCTATAGCTGAAGTTAATTCGCAGCACAATCCTAAGCTGGACATTTCAAATATAATCATTCTTTGTCCCCTTAGAATACAATTTTATTTAGTTAATAGTTATTTAGTATTTAAAAAGAAGTAGAAATAAAAAAATATATTTCCGTATAAGCAACCATTTTTCTCCACACGAAATTCACTCATATTCGAATATTCACTCATATGTTCTCCCGTCCGTTACATTGCCATTTTACAAAACTTGTTTGAAACTTTTTCAAAATCTTATCCGATATAACAAGAAAAACATCACAATTTGATTATATACTAAGAAATAAAACGTTCTATTGTCCATCATCAAATACTGAAACATATATATCAAAGATGTATTACTTTCGACATCATACAGACACATTTACGACTATATTACTAATATTGAAGCATCATTAACTACAATTAGGTATTTGTATTGTAAATATTAACGGTTCATTTAATGTTTTCTTAAGTACCTTTTGTGAAATTAGTTACATTTTAGCAAATGTATAAAGTACCTTTTAATTTAAAATACTCACTCATTGGTATAGATCTAACAAAGTATTACAGTATTATAAACGTGGTGTATAACTTCCATTTGAGAATATTAAAGACTAGTTGCTGTTTGAAGAATATTAACTATCTAAGATTCTGCAAGCAGCAATGAGTCTTTAATACTTTCTCTAATTTAATTAATGCACCCCGTTAATAGTACTGTAATACTTTGTTAGATCTATACTAATACGAAACTATTTTTAAATATATGTAAATACGAAGTACACAACATAATACATCACATTAGTGGTTGTTGTTAAATGTTGTATTGACATTATTAGGAAATAAGCTACATACATTCACCTTCAGCTTTTCATCGACATAATCCGCCGAAAAAGAAAATAATACCCATACATGGAAACTTGAATGATATTTTCCCTGCATAATAGTACTCATTTATTTCCTCGATTCATATGGCGGAGAATTTATTGCTTCATTTCTGGAGTAGAAGCGTCTTAACTGAAACTCACTCAAGAAATGAAGGAAGCATTTTTCATAGGAGGGAAAGTTCTCTTTTTCTTATACGTTCAATAAGGGAAAATAAGTTGTTCAATAAGTGTTTGAAAAACGCATTATTCGGCTAAAAATATCGACAGTAACTTTTATTTTTAAGAGGAATTTAAATGTGTTTTCCTAAGGTGACGCTAATTTCGCTGAAAATGGAAATCATTCAAATAAACAATGATGAAAGCACACAGTTTCAGTCTAACTCCGTATTGTAAAGATGATTAAGGGAAGTGAATTAAAGCGGCTAATTATTTGCATACAATACTAAAGATTTATAATGAACTCACAAATTCTCGATTCATAAAATTAACCTTTGTCACCTAAACCTAATGCTAAAAGTGATAAAATAAAGTATTTCAACATAATCATGCAAAGCATTTTTTTCTTTTCGTATACAGAAACTCAACATTAAGAAATTTCTGAGTTATAATTGAATTGTAGAAACAATATAAGTAAAGAATAATTTATCAAGAAAATACATCCTACAGCTCAAGGCATATAGGCAGAGCAGAATGATTTTACTTAGTTCACTTATGTACGCAGAAAGTTTTTGAGATTATTATAAGAAAAGCTCCTCATTTGTCTTTGCAATTCGTGAGTATAATAATTTATGACCCCATTTCTTTAAGGGGTTACAGTACCTCAAAAATGACCAAAAGACCAAAAAAAATTTTATTGCTTATTTCAAAAGTAAAAGTTATTTAAAACACTCAGAAAGAAATAGCATTGTTCTAGCTAAATTATTTAAAAAGTTATGAGTGACTTTAGGGCATGCATGCTGTGTGTTCTAATGGAAAAGTCAAACTTTAAAGTGCTTTTTCTCGGTGATCAGTTTTTAGTGTTTCTATGTTACTGGAAATGCTAAGGAATTTTTTCTATTAAAGATATAACTTTAAAGCAATATTTTTTGCACTCAGGATAATATATTTAACAAAACTGTGCATTGAATAACCGTTTTATAAATTACAAAAATTTTTAGAGTTTCTTAAACCTCGAAGAACAAAATTTTCTAAGAATTTTTTACATAAAAGGTCACAAAATATTTTCTAATCAAAATATAAGAAAATTAATGCACAGATTTATTGAGGTAATCCTTGTGATCATTTCGCAAAAAGAAATTTTGAAATTAGTGCAGAAACAAAAAAGCCTTAGGGTTTTTAAAAAAATGAAATTTTCTTACATTTTTCAAATTTTCAAAAAAAGTTTTCAAAATTTTTAATGTTTGAAAATAAATTATTGATTGTTAAACAAGTGCAGAAACAAATATTTCAAAGAATTAACTTTTTCACTTAAATTAAAGAAATTTGTTAGAAAGGTACTGTAACCCCTTAATGGACGCAACTCATTAGTATGCTATTCCAGGAGATGAAAAATAATAATTTATGTGAGCCATTTTTTCAACTTTGTAGCTCATGTGGTTTAGAGAAATATAGTTTAGGTTTATAATTCATAATTTTTCATACATGAAAAAATAATACTAACTTCGAGTACCATTTAAGCATAAAAAAAAGAAAGAAAAAACTGATTTTAGTTTGTATTTACGAATTTTTTTTTTTTTTAAGTATTTATCTTTTGTCCTGGAAAATGATTTTTTTTATATTTTGTTCTTTATAAGCATGATTGAATTTTTTACTTATTTTAATGGTACATAAAGCAATTTTATTTTTACTTTCTTTTTTTTTTATTAAAGTACAATTGTCTAAGAAGGGAATAGGCGAACGTATTACTTAAACTTTGGATGTTGCCATTAAACTTTGTAGACACTTTAGTCGTCTAAAATACAATAAGTGAACGATAAACCTGGGGATGTTTTTCACCATTTGAATTGGGCTTGAACTTAAACATTGTAGCCCTAATTGTTACCAGAAATAAATAAAAAAAAATAGAAATATGAAACCCCAGGTAGCACAAATAACCTTTAGACGTTTTATAAACGTTTTTAAGCGGTTGTTACAACGTTAATAACCATTTTACAACCTTTAAAAAACGAAGTGTGCTACTTGGGACGGGGATGGGGGGTCCAATTGGCAAAGTATATTATTCGTTTACTTTTATCGGCTTGAAAATACATTACTCTCCTGTTTTATTAACTTTTTACTAGTACAGTAAAAAATAGTTTTTAACATAAGTTGTAATATGAAACAATAGTAATGCATGTCTGAAAATACTTTTGTTGATTTTAACTGAAAACGAAGCAAATAATTTACAATGTTGTCACATCGTTTTTGGACCATAAACCATACTTGAATTAACCTATGTTTTTATATCATTTTCAATGCTTCTTAAAGGGAATTAAAAGCTGAGGAACACGTTTACAATTGCAGGATATTGTTAAATATTGTAGAGGGATGGTTCCATGTGCATCATGGGAACATTTTACATAAAATGCGCTCGTAAGTTGACGTTTTCCAATTGATACTTTTTTAATTTTAATTTAAAGTTTTACTACACCGCAATCAAAATGTATTGTTCTGAAGTGCTTGTACAATTTTCACATTTACATGAAGCAAAAAAAAAAAATTGGGGGGGGGGGAGGGGGATTGATTCGAAAAAATGATTCGGATGTATGTCAATTGCGCACGGAGTGTCATTTATATGTATTTTCCCGCAATATTCCTTTCTAATTAAATAAATCTAGAAATCAGATATAAATCATTTGGAAGAATTTCGAAACACATCTCGTTTTTAGCCTACTTTCCCGTTAAAAATAAAAGAAAGACGAAAAAAGTATTAAAATTGGCTTAATGCATCTAAAAAATATCGCCAAGTCCAAAAAATATCGCCAAGTCCAAAAAATATCGCCAAGTCCAAAAAATATCGCCAAGCCAAAAAAATATCGCCAAGTAAAAAAAAATATCGCCAAGTACAAAAAATATCGCCAAGTTAAAAAAATAAAAAGGTAAAATGAATATCGAAAAATTAAAAATTTGAAAGTAGGGTATTGAGATGGGGAATTTGTGTGTCGGTCTGTCGGTCGGTCTGTCGGTCGGTCTGTCTGTCTGTCCCCCCCTAATAACTTTTGAATGAATATTCCGATTTGGACAAACTTTTTTTTGTTGGAAAGATCTCGGCGAGTACAGCTCATTCCCATATTTGATTTTTCGATTTGAACAATTTTGGTTCAACATTGAACCGTTCAAGCAACCTTCCCCCCCCCCCCTAATAACTTTTGAATGAACATTCCGATTTGAACAAACTTTTTTTTGTTGGAAAGATTTCGGCGAGTACAACTCATTCCCATATTTGATTTTTCGATTTGAACAATTTTTGGTTCAACTTTGAACCGTTCAAACAACCTGTCCCGCGATGCTAACTTTTGAGTGAACAGTCCGATTTCAACAAACTTTTTTTTGTTCAAAAGATCTTATCAAGGATACTTCATTCCCGTATTTACATTTCCGATTTGAACAATTTTTCGTTCAACATTGAACCGCTCAAGCAAGCTGTCACCCCTAATAATTTTTGAGTGAACAGTCCGATTTAAATAAACTTTTTTTTGTTCGAAGGATCTCAGCAATGATACTTCATTACAGCATTTAAATTTTCAATTTGAACATTTTTTCGTTCAACATTGAACCGTTCAAGCAACCTTTCCCCACCTAATAACTTCTGAGTGAACCATCCGAATGGAATAAACTTTTTTTTTGTTTGAAAGATCTCGGAGAGGTTCATTCCCTTATTTCGCTTTTTGGTTTGAACCATTTTTCGTTCAATATTGAACCGTTCAAAAAAAAAATTTAACATTAGCGCCTACGGTGAATTTAAGTTGAATGTTGATCCTGGAACTTAAAGTCGGATATCTTTCAAACTAACTTTGTAAAAAAATGGTTTTGATAAATAATGTTTGTAAAGTACTTTTTTGAATAATCTTCTGTGAGGACTCTGATTCCGACTCCGACTCCACAAACATGGCGGAAATGCAGACTCAGAAAAAAATGACTGACTGTGCAGACGATTTTTTGTTTATTTATTCATTTGTGTTATTTTATTTATTACTATTATTTTTTTTTTGGCAGACGATTTTTTTTGTAACAAAAGTGTTTCATTCACGAGGGCATTTTATTCTTTATTTATATTTAACGACTGGCAACGGTTTAAAAGTGAAAATCGAGACATTTTATCGACGGACGAGTTTTTTTTCCTTTCTTTGATAAAATGTGTTTTGATGTACTTTGTACTTTTAATTTTTTTTGAAAACGATTGAGGAATTTTTCTACGGAAGAACTGTAACAGTTACATTCTTTAAAAGGTGCGACAAAACTTCATTTATTCATTTATTTACTTTTTATGTCTCTATTTCATCTGATGAGAGGGGTATATTTTGCTTTTAGAAATCAGCTTTAAGTGCTAAAAAGGTATGTTTGACATAATGTTTAGTCTCAGATGATCAAGAGAATAATGATCAGATGCTAGAATGCCGATGTCGATGTACGGGAAAGTAGGCTCGTTTAGTTCTTGACAGAACTTCTTGTTTCTGTCTGTGCCGTTCATACTCTACACTTAAAAATCATTTTCGAGAATGTGATACCAAAAGCACTCAGAAAGCACGGAGGATTAGCTAATACAGAAACAAAACTTAGTATTTCCAGAAATGCATTCAACAAGAGAAACTCCTAATAAGGAGGCTAAACGGAGTAGCCAACCGATGGATCTCGAAGTAATATTAATCTCACGCAGATGCTTCAGAAAGCAGTTACATTATTCAAAGACAGGGGAATGCCGTGATTTACTATTGCTTTCATTACTTTCTGATTCTGCCTTAAATTTCGGCGTTATCGTATTTTACATAAAATGCTTTCGTAATTTGACTCGATTTCAAATTATTTTTACTTACTTCCCAATACTTTTTAATTTTAATTTAAAGCTTTACTACACCAAAAACATAAAATGTGTTGTTCTGAAGTGTTTGTACAATTTTCATACATACGTAAATCAATATATTTGGGGGGGGGGGATTGTTATAAAAAATGATATTGATATGAAAAAATGGCAATTGCGTAAGGAAAGTCATTAATATGTATTTTTACGCAATGTTCTTTTTTAACTAAATAAATCCAGAAATCAAATATAAATCATTAGGAAGAATTTTAAAACACATCTCGTTTGTTTGTCTGTGCCTTTCACTCTACACTTTACATTTATTTCCGAGAGCTTTATACCAAAAGCACTCAGGAAGCACGGAGGATTAGCTAATTTAGTAACAAACTTAGCATTTCCAAAAATGCATTCAACAAGACAAACTCCTAATAAGGAGGCAAAACGGAGTAGCCCAGCCGATGGAACTGGAAGTAATCTTAACCTCACGCAGATGCTTCAGAAAGCAGTTACATTATTCAATAAGCTCCTCCATGACACGTACCAAGTCAAGGGAATGCCTTGATTTACCATTGCTTTCATTCCTTTCTGGTTCTGCCTTTATGTTCGGCGT
Organism: Uloborus plumipes; assembly: GCA_038373865.1. Taxonomy (NCBI): domain Eukaryota; kingdom Metazoa; phylum Arthropoda; class Arachnida; order Araneae; family Uloboridae; genus Uloborus; species Uloborus plumipes. Next base: position 114,195 of record JAXGGA010002668.1, read on the forward strand.
CATCATATTTAACTAGGATTCCGTGATGATAAAGGGCTTCTTCACGGTTGGGAGTGCGCCGTAACTCAAGATTTAATTCAGCAAAAGAGAAATTTGTGGGGGATCGAGACAAGTATAATGAACTTAATAGGGATGCGGGGAGGGGTGTGTGGGTGTGTATATCTCTTAAGATTTCGCGTGAGGAGAGGGAGGTTTATTTTTACTCGAGGATGCGGCGGTGGAAGAAAGTAATGGCGCTGCTTTAGCAATGAGGAATTTGGGAGATGTTATTATCAGTAATCATAATTAGATGCCCCTTTCTCTCGAAGTTATATGAAATATTTTGGATCGGAAGTTTGTGAGCTCAAAATGTTGTTTTCCCAAAATTGAATTTATGTTATGCCAAAAGGACTGTTGATGACACATTTATTTTGTCAAATAAATGAAACTGCATTATTAAGAAAATATTGAAATATTTTGTCTTGTTCAAGTCTGTATCTCATTTTATATAGAAGCACGAAGAATATGTTCTCTTTTTTTAACACCAGTTTGTAAATATTTCTTTGGTTATATTTTAACATTTTACAAACATTTTATTCTATGGCAGATCATTCAAAAAAAATGTAAGTTTTAGACCTCATAATTTCCGATTTTAACAAAGTTTGTTTTGGGACAAATAATCTTGCCGATTTTGTTTACTTCTATTTTTTAAGATTGTTTAAAATTCAGGGCTACAGAAAAAAAACCCAATGTAGGAAAGAATGGAAAGTATTTACTTACAACTGATTGTAACTTTTCTCGTAATTATAGTAGTGTAAAAATTCGAACACCATTCTAAAACTAAAGAATGTTTTATTTTGATTCATTACATGACTTTTCCTCAACTTCTACCTTTAATATCTTCAGAAATGCCCCTTGGAAATATTTAAAAAATATATATTTAATTGCTCTAGCACTATCATTTAACTATCCTAAAAGTTAGGAAACCTGCTTGCTACATTTAAATATTTTCTTTAGATATTTTACATTATTTCAGTTACAGTAAGCTGATTTTAAACTGTGGGCTTATTATTCAAGAAATATGAGTGTTTATTAAATCGAGAAAGTAAGAGACTTTTTTGCATTTAAGATAGAATATGATAGCAACTTTGTTTAAGGCGTGTTTTATTCTAGTCTAAGTCAAAAGCAACGGTGAATGACCTTGAAACTTTAATCTGTCTTAAAAAAGTCAGGTTTATATATTGATAAATAGGTCTATTACTTAGTTTCACACTGTAAAAAAAAATCCGTCAAATTTACGGAAAAAAACTGGCAGCCTGGCTGCCAGTTTTTTTCCGTTTATTTAACAGAAATCTTCCGTAATTTTTTAACAGACTCTCCGTTTTTTAACGGAATATCTCTGTAATTGCAACAGTTTTTAACCGTTTTTATAACAGGTTGATTTCATCACTTTACGGAGAAAATCTGTTAAAAAAACGGTTAAAAACTGTTGCAATTACAGAGATATTCCGTTAAAAAATGGAGAGTCTGTTAAAAAATTACGGAAGATTTCTGTTAAATAAACGGAAAAAAACTGGCAGCCTAGGCTGCCAGTTTTTTTCCGTAAATTTGACGGATTTTTTTTTTTCCCCCGTAAGTTTGATGGATTTTTTTTTTGCAGTGTACGAACCAGAAACAGGTGGATGCAAAAAAAAAAAAAAAAAGCAAATTTAATACACAACGAAGATTTTTCCCAATTTCTCAGTTTTTAAGATAGGTTTAAAGGGGTTGTTGACATTATGCTGCCTGCCAGTCTTACATGCCCCCGAAATTACACAATAACCGAGTGACGCAAAACAAGCCATTCTCACAAACTTTTATAGTTTGGGTGTACGTAGCGCGTTAGCGTTGCGTCTGCTACCTTATTTTCCTGTGCGATTCTTGCTTCTTATGGCCCCTCTAACACCCCTAAAAGTTTGTACAATTTAATTTTTATGTCTGAAACATGTTGTACAGAAGAAACTTGCTAAAAAAATAACTATTTTTAAACTGTCTTTTAGATTAATAAAATCAAAAATTTAAGTGAGAAAATATGCCTAGGCAGTATAGTTGAACTTTCACGTTGATTGAAACACGCTTAGGCAAAAGTTGAAAATATGTATCTCTTGGATCTATGGATGTTACAAAAAATACTATAATTAAACAAAAAAATATTTTATTGTCATAAGTACACAAGAGTAATTACAAAGAGTAGTGTAAATACAGAAATGGAAAAAATCTATTACATATGAATATGGGAGGTACCCCGAAATGGAGGAATACCCGATCTAGGTGTAAAATGTGGCTCTGAATTCAAGCAAGTTTTACACAAGGTACATAGAAGGAGAGGTAGGTCAGAGACTCCTGGCAACCCTCCCCCTTAACGAGTTCTCGGAACTGCGACCTAGGCTGGTCCCCTTCTCCTGCTTCCTAATGTTCTCCTGAAAGTTAAGAAAGATGGATTAATTATGTTTTAAAATGTAACCTTAATGTAAAAAAAAAAAAAAAACAATTGATAAAAAATAAAGCTTCATTAACATTTGATATCTTAATCGTTTAATTTCAACACAATTTATAAACTCAAGTCCCATTATCTTTTCGATATTTACCATATTGCTCTGGATAATAACAAAATTCTGTGTGCATGGGTGCTACTCTAAAAATTAACAAAGACTGAAAAGCACTTGGCATCATTTTGCTACACAAACATGTTAGCGAGTAATATGTTTGTAGTTTAATGCACAAATATGTTGCTTTTTATGTTGTAATTAACTATATAATAAAACAATTCGCAAAATTAAGTAAATCTAAAA